>JAEQBH010008893.1:0-71853 GCA_016808115.1 Tetrastigma voinierianum | reverse complement strand
TCCTCCCTAAAGAAACCGGGGTTTTCAATCCTTCCGGGCCTAGCACAAACTTTTAAGGCATTGGAAAAGAGATAGATGATGGACAAGGATCGGGACAAGGTAACGTTAATAAGCTGCTAACCTTCAACCCTTTGAAATGTACAGAATCTTTCAAGAAGTCAACCTCTTACAGAATCTCTCTTCAACCGAGTCCCAAACACCTAGTGCCTTATGATTCGCACCTAAGGGAAGGCCAAGGTAAGAAGTAGGGAGGGATCTAAAGCCACAACCCAACTCTAAGGCTAGCTCCTCCACATTAACAACAAGCCCAATTGGAATGATTTCACTCTTGTTTAAATTAATTCTCAGCCCTGACTCAAACCACATCAAAGTCCAGCTTAGAAACTTTAATCGATTCTTAATCGACTTACGTAAGAGGAGCGCATTACTCCAAGATAGAGAAGGTAGAAATGACCAAATCCACCTCTCCTATTTAATCCTATCGCAAAGAGTATACTTCTTCAAACAGCCATTAATTTTTATCAAGCTTGCTGGTGTTCCTTTCCCATTCCGATAGCAAGAGGTGGGGGAAAGGATCACCTGCTTTCAGCCCTGTAGAGCTTGGAAGAAGCCACTCTGGGAGCCGTTGATGCGAGAAAGAAGCCGTGAAATATATTCACTTTATCCAGCCTCATCCACCAACCCGCCAAACCCATCCCGCCCATGACCGTACAAAACTCCCAAACTAATGTTGTCATGTTTTTCTATATCCAAACAGAGAATCAGTCTCCCCCTCTACAAAAGCATTTTGAAACTCGAGATGACCTCGGGTCTGGGCACCCCTCTAATCCCGCTATTAACACTTTTGTCAAGATCTTGTATAAGCCTCCCACAAGGCTAATTGGTCTTCAATCCTTGAAATCCTCCATGATCTATTTCTTGGGGATCAAAACCAAAAAGGTAGCATTTAAATTTTTAACAAATCTGCTCTGTTCATGAAACTCCTTGAAAAAACCTAGGAACTCATTCTTCACAAAGTCCCAACTAAAAGACCAGAAAGCTAAGAGGAAACCATCGGGGTCGGGAGCCTTATCGCTGTTGAGCCCCAAAATAGCTGTCCAGATTTCTTCCTCTGAAAAGGCTTCCTCAAGCCTAGTAGCGTCCTTAGGCCCAATCTCACTGAGAGCAATATCAGGAAGGGTAGGACGCCAAGCACCCGGGGCCGAAAGCAAATTTTGGAAAGCATCCACCAATCCTTCCTTGATTTCAGCCTCCTTGTCTAACCTTTTGCCATTGATAGTGATGCTTTTGAAATAGTTTCTTCTCCTGTGGGTATTAGCCATCCTATGGAAGAACCCCGTATTCCTATCCCCTTCTTTTAGCCAATTCTCTCTGGATTTTTGTCTCTAGGAAATCTCCTCCAAGAGAGCCCAACTCTTAAAATCATCTTTGGCCTTAGCACGATCCTCACTTCCTCGGCACTGGGCCCCTTTCCTTTCTCGAGATCGTCCCAGAAGTCACCGCTGTGGCGCATCCTCTCACCCGACTTTGCCAAACACTTCTCTCGCTCCAAGTCCGCCATCAGAATAAATATGATGAAGACAAATACCGTAAACTCGCATTTGGGATAGGTGAAAATAAATACGAATACGTGAAAGAGGATACAAAATTTTCAAGATCTTTTATCTCCGAGTTAAAACGCAAGCAATAGAAATTAAAATTTCGAGACTAAGTGCAAACTAAGAACCGACAGGAGATATGAAATATTTTTAATTGTAACAATTTTGAATAAACTTAGAATTGTGAGCACAAAGGTTGATGCTCACCACAAATTTTCCCAACAATAGATTCTTGTCCCATCACCCACCACAAAAAGAGTGTGTTAGGAAAAATCTTGAAAGACATATGAAATGGCCTTCCAAATACAACATTTTTTTTAATAAATGGTTCCTAGAGACAACAATATAACCACCTTAATATAATATTGGTATCCTGCCCTTTTGAATGTACCCCATAGATGCTCAAACAACCTAATGCCAAAGAGCATAATTTTCCTCGGGAAACCTTTGTAGTCATTTCCCTAAAAGACAATGATTTATCATTAAAATAGAAAATCTGCCCAAATCCCAAACCATAAACCCCCTTCCACTTTCGACTTGCACACTAGGTCCCAACAAAAGATACTCCCTCTAATGTCCAACCCCTAACCAAAAAAAAAACCCCTTAGCATTTTCTTCATCTTTAACACCATTGAACAAGATATCTTAAATAGAAGAGGAAATAGTTAAGGGTATCAAATAAGCACGATTACAAAAGAGTTATTCTTCCATCTAGCGACAAATAGTTTTTTCCCATCCATCTAATCTTTGTGAAATTTTCTCAATTACAAAATAACAAAAAATACAAGCCTATGGGTTCCACCCTAATGGGAGAGCTAAATAGGGGAGAGGCCAATCAAAGACCTTGCAATTGACAAGGCCCACCAAATGATATGATCCTCATCCATTTTGATGCCAAAAATGGGACTTTCGTGAAGACTGAGCTTAAGTTCAAATATATGCTCAAAAGTAACAAAATTTCAGATTTTAATCATTCAAAGATCTGAAAATAAAGATTGTCATTGGAAAATTCCAAATGGGATGAGCTAGTCCTACTCCTACCCATAAGGAAGCTTTCCAATGACCTACTCTGCTCAATTCTTAACAACATCCTACTTAACATATCAACTACAATGGTGAAAAGAATAAGAGACAATGGCTCTCGTTATCTTAACCTCTATAGTTGCTTTTAAACTCAATTTTGCATTTCAATCTTACTAAGATTACAAAATTCGCCATAAATAAAACAACTCATTCTAAGTCCTCCACTCAAAACCAAACCCTTCTTTCTTAAGTACATGGTCTAGAAAACTTTAATCTACATGATCATGTTTCTTTGAAACCAAGATCAGATACTACTCTTTCCTCTCTCAGACTTTTTCATCCAATATCTCATTGGCTATCAACATTTCATGTAAGAATATTCTTCTTCCTCTCCTTTGACTCAAAAGGACCTTATTCCATTCTTTAAATTTTGATTTGACTAATAGTAGCTTCTTCATGAACTTATGCCCTTTCCACCCTTCGCTCTAAAAACCTTTCCACCAAATACTAAATCATTATTTGAAATCTGAATATCAACCACAAATTCTCAAATCTTTCCTTCAACTCCCTCAATCTCTCCACTGTCCACGCTATTTGAATTTGAACTATGTTCAGTCTCATCCCTGCACTTTGCAAACATAGTGGGATTGTAAATGTGGACCATCCTCCTTATTTCCTTCCCACCAAACCAGTTATCTTCCTTTTCAATTCCACGGATTGTGGCTTTTGCTCAACTCCTTAAATCCATTTACCCATGCAGAACCAACCTCTCAAATCCCCAGACCCTACCACAAGATTCTTGGACAGGAAACAAACCTTTAGTCAATGGAGGAAATGACTTCTTGCAATTGCAAATGAACAGGTGATAGTTAATAGGAAGAAATGCAAATGAACAAACAATCATAATGGATAGCCAGGATAGTTAATAGGAAGGAAAATAACACACATTTCTGCTTGAGACTATGGCAGAGATATGAATTCCAGTTCAAGAGTAGGTTCCACCGTAAGTTTCATCATTATTTGGAATTACACATCAGAACCAAAATTTAGCTTTGATTTTTTGCAGAAGATAATAGTAATCATAATCAATGCATGCATATCCATGATCTCTATACATTCTTCTTCAACTATGGTGCTATGGGACTCTTGCAATAATTTTCTTCAATTTTTGAATTTTAGACCGACGGGCCAACATCCATTGCACAATAAAAGTGCTGAACTCTTGTCACAGTTCTAAAGTCCCATAATTATATTAATCAACCGAATCTCAGAAACTACAGAATATATCAAATTAGTAATCCCAGTATCTCCTGTTTAATTTAGCAAGGAATATCAAGAAAATGAAATAAGAAGAAAACATAATTGAAAGATATTTAAAAATTTTCCAATTCTTCTTTCTATATGAAAGGAATATAAAGTTAGGGAAGGCCCAAAGAGCATTCCATGCCAATGTCATTCCACACAGACACACGCCAATCAAATAACTAAATTGGAAACCCTGCAGACTATCACTGGTTCAATTCCAATCTATAAGGAAAAGGCAACTAAAACAAACCACCGGAGACTCATCAGGACATGGAAATAAAATAAAAACATCGGATAAAGCGTGAGGGAAGGCCGTGCCTGATGAGGTAGGTATTTGTCAGGGTGATAGACTTGGGCGAATTGACGATACGCTTTTCTGATTTCTTCATCCGAGGCGTCGGGAGAAATGTTGAGAAGCGCGTAGAGTTCCCTGTTAGATGGTCCGCGTCTTTCTTTTCATATGTTTGGGAAGGAGGAATCCGAGACAGGAAGTTAGGGCTTTTCGGAGAGAGAAAGAAATCGAGCTTCGAAGTGTCGTTGGATAATCGAAATGGAGAGCGGAGGGTGATGACAGCGAACTCAGTGACGAGTGGGAGGGGTTTTACGAGGGTTTTGATTCTTTGGGGGCGCACTTCCCCTTCCCTCACGCTATCTTCTTTGACCACTCAACAAACGACACGCTGCTTATGCTTTCTTTCTTGTTAACTATAAAAAAACTGGTTCAATTATGAGAACGATTAACGTTTCATACCAAATACTAGAGCTAAAATAAAAAATAGTTTTAAAATAAAATTAACGAATAAATTATTTGGTGAACAGTAATGTCATATTTTTAATTTTGTGGTTATTAATTGTCACATTATGCGCTAGTTTATGTATTATTTTTATTTTCAAATTATTTTAATTTTTTTAAAATAAATTAATTTCCTTTTTTAACTGTACATATTTTTTAATTATCAAACATTAAATATTATATTGAATGTTTTATAACTTAAATAAAATTTGTAGAGCGAATCAGATAAGAAATGAATCAAAAACTTTTGAAACATAAAAACCAATTTTCTTTTAAATAACCTAGGTTATTTGGACACCTTGTGTGTACTTATACTAATCCCATTAACGATGTGATAAACTTCCAATGATTTGTAAGATCTCGAACGAGTGATCATTTGAGCCAACCGCGTTATTGTATCAATTGTAAAGCAAATTCATTTATTTTAAAAAACGTAAATACAAAATTTAACTAAATCATATGTTTTCAATAGTATTAAACTGCCTGACACTCGTTATTATTATTTTGTTCGTAATGTAGCATCTTGTGTTCTTTTAATTATCTTTTTAATCACTTACATAGGTATGATCAATCACCATGACCTGATCTTAATAACGAGTTATATATAATTAAAATCCTAAAAATAAACAAAATATTACTTTAAGGGATCCTAAGAAAACTATCGGTTTCTTTCTTTTTCTTTTTATATTTTTCTCGACACATTCACTTTATGCATCAAAGTAAACCCAAAATACAACTTTTCTCGTTGGCACTATTCAACCATAAAGTTGTATTGAATGTCTAACTAAAAACAAAATTGTCAACTTCGACAATTAAACATTTATTCCAATTATATATTTAGCACCTCATTTACAATTATGGGAGTCCACTAGATAATAAATGCAGTAAGTAATTAACATTTATTTTTATTTTTATTTTTATTTTGAAAACGATTAAGTTCGATAAAATTTATTCCAAGATTATACTCTAGCTTTATGGATTTCATTCATATACACTCGTATGTATTTTTTTTTACATATAAAATATTAAAACTAAACTTAAAAATATATATATTGAAACTTAAAATTTTTATTTAAAAAATGAACAAATGGAAAAATTATATAAGAAATAACTAAAACCAATACAATATTCCGAAGAGTATTTTATTTTAACATCAACTTTTTTTTAAAAGGGTAAAAATAAAGTTTTTAAATGAAAATACATATTCAAAATATGAAATTATAAATAAATTTTTATTAAATAAAACATTTCAATTTGATTTTAAAACTTTATACAAAAACACTTTTAAAACAAAACCTTGATAGTTTATAAAATTGTTGTAAATTATCTCAAGCTTTGTTTATCTATTTTATAATGTATATATATTTTATGATAGAACAAATAAAATTAAAATTAAAATTAAAATAATAGGCGGAATGCCGAATGAACTCATTCCTTCCGAATATTTAATAAAAATGATTTTCTATTCACTTATATATATAATAAAATTATGAAAAATATCAAATATAATTAAAATTAGTTTAAATTTATAAATTTTAAATGATTTAATTTATATAAAAATGGTTAAATAAATTTGAAGAAACATAATAAAAATGATTAATTGTTTTAAATCTAATTTCTCTATTTTTTTTCTTCAACTTTTCAAAAACACCAAACATAACCTTAATATCATAATAGAAAAAAATATCCCACATAATTCAGATTCACTCGAATATGAAAATGTTCATTTCTAAAGGCTAAACAGTAAACACAGACACGTATAACCATAAGGCCCACGGCCCACCCAACCCAACTCTCAATGACGATGGCCAGATTTGGGCCTGGCGTTTTGTCCAATCCAAAGTACGCCCATTGTAAGGTAAGCATTGTATTTGTTTTTTTTTTATTCAAAAGTTTCTGAAGTCGAACAAAACGGCCCATCCAAATCGGGCCCTTTTTAGGCCCAAGGTTGTGTGGAACTAAAAAACAGCACCCGTTGATGTTTTGCTTATTAATTTAATGTTGGATTAGGAGAAGAGGTGTCAACAATTTAAAAATTAAAATACTCGTTATTTTTGCAATGTTGGTCGCAAAAGCACAAATTAATCCCCAATAATGGCTTTTATATTTTGAAAACTTTTAATATTTATTAATTAGAAAAACATAGTTGAAAGATGTGCAAGGCCCATCCAAATGCAAAAGTCTGTTTGGAATTAGGCACAAGACGCATATGAAGTGAAATATGACTTTATATATACATCAGTTCTATAAAATATGATTTTAAATTTAATTAAATTAATAAAAAATTTAACATTCCTAGCATATAAAAGAGAAATCAATAAAGCAATAAAAAATATATAAATTTCAATATGTAGTTACTAATTTCAAGAATAAAAGCGTTTAAAAAGGGAAATCAAAGTCTAAAAAACACATCTCTGTGTTATGATGAAGGGGTGGGGTTGTACATTAAGCTTAGGTACTATGGGTGCGAGATGAAAGGATTGTATATCATATACATTAATAAATAAGTAAATAAAATTTTATGCATGTAGATCATATTTATGATGATTGATGATATTTTGTTCTTATATTATATTTTAATTACATCATATTAAAATAACGTTGAACATATATGATTTTCTACCTTCATGTTTTTTAAATTTCTGTTTAGAACTTATATCCATATATATATATATATATATATATATATATATATATATATATATATATATATATATATATATATCATGAATAATGCACATCCTACACTCTTGAGGAAAAAAAAAAAAAGTTTATGATATTGATAACAAGTCACGCTTTTGAATCAAGTAAATATATTGGAAACTTACGACAGTGATTATTATGAAGGTTGTAAATCCAAATAAATAAATAAATAAATATATATATATATATATATATATATATATATATATATATATATATATATATATATCCATATAGTAGTGATAAAATAAGATTGACGCACTCCAGAGCTATGGACCAATGAAGACATTGGACTTGCATGGAAGGAAGTGTGAGCAATGACATCTTACATCTTTTAGGAATGAGAAGTTTTGAAATTTTGAAAGAATGTTGCCTATAAATTGAGAACATGAAAATTAAGTTTGATAACGGTTGTGAACTCATGGTGGATAATATCCGGTAGGGATGGTGAAAAAATAAAAAATAAATAAATAAATCGAACTAATTGACAAATCGAATCAAAAAATAGGTTAATCGAACCGATCAATTTAATTTTGGTTTTTGTTTTATAAATTAATATCGGTTTTGATTTTCGATTTCAATTTACAAAATGCAAAAGTTATGGTTTTGACTAACCAACAAAAAATTACTAAAATACTAAATTATTTAATCTCATGTATTTCATATCTTACATGTAGACTGGATGTATTATATATGCACTAAATGTCATGAGATTCCAAATAAATTAAATATTTAATTATATTTATAGTAATTATGGAATTACAAATCTATTTTTTGATTATGATTAACCAAAAAAAGTGGTTAGTTGTATCAATGGTTATATTTTTGTTTATACAACACAACCTAAAATCAACCTTCTTGAGAGTTTTTTTTTCTTTTTTGATTTTTATAACATGTTCAATGAATCGAACCATAACCACCCTTATCCAATAAGTAGGTAATTCCATAACAACTTTGTTAAAAATTATCGTGCATGTTATATGTGAAAAGGTGATGGGTGACAACTCTCGAACCTATTATATATTGTTATATTAAGATTTATTTTGATTATTGTATGATGGAATAAGGGATGAAAGTAGACAAAGAAAGTCATTCTATTATGATATATGACCACTTGTCTATATTAATTCTTCTAGCTTCTTCACAACCTTTGTTGTGCTCCATCAATTTGAAAGTCTTCCTAATTAAGATTCTTTCCTTATTATATATAATTTGACAATTTGTGTACGTCAATCCACTAAATTGAAAGTCTTCCTATACAAGATCCTTTCTTGTTTTTCCTTATAATCTCATTAATAACAATTTATTAAAAAAAATACAAGAATTATTATATGGATAGATTGACAAATTAATAGTAAGTGCAAGCATTAAAAAACGAGAGTTAGCAAAATGATTCTCAATGGTACAAAATGATCTGTAAGTGTTATATTTGGTGATAAATGTATCTAAGACATTTCATTTATATAATTTAGAATCAAACTAGCCATTAAACATAAAGTCCCTCAAAATTAAACTATGTTTATTTGTTGTTTGAACATTTAATGCATGCAAATGGGCATGACAAATTGAAATAACATCTTCTACTGAAATAGTGTTCATAAATGGTGAAAATATTAATTGTGTAGGCTTAATTATCAAATGCATCGATTTTAAGTCGATTTATTATACTATTAACTTTGGCAATGTTTAATCATTTAATAGCTTTTAAATACTAATTTTATTCTCATTATTAATTTATTTTTCATTGAAAAACATCATCTTTTCTATCTATATGCTACATGTTATATTGTACAGTTTCACTTTAAACAGTGATGTAATTAAAGTAAAATAATTACAATAAAAAATATATTATTAATGTGAAACGACAATCAAACCTTACCAATAATTTATCAAATGATTGGTATTAAATTTTGATTTAATATAACCTTCACCCCACAAATACTATACTTCATACTTTAATTAGATTTATATGCTTCTAATTGAAAGTCAAAAAAAAATTTGAATGTCGACCTAAATGCAGTAAGAGTAGTAGTGGAGCTCATGTTTGGAGGATTAGCAAGATATTATATTTAATTAGTGGATTGTCCATCAACTATTTAAAAAAAAAAGTTATTTACATAAGTAGTTGGTATTAATTAGTATCCCATGACTTTTTGTGCTTATCTATTGTTTAATTTAAATTTCTTATTTCATATTTGTTTGTATTTTAATTGTTAGAAATGTCTACTATCACTCTTCAAGTGTAGTTTTGTTCTACCTATGCACTTTTAGGTCTTTTGAAATTGTATTTATGTTTTGTATGCATATGGATGCTTTAGTAATATTATTATAATATTAATAATAGTATTTGAAACATTAAGAATAATAATAGTTTTACAAAAAAAAAATAAGAATAATAGTTATATTTATTATTTAATGCTTACTTATAACATTAATAATTATAAACGATTAAAAATCATTAATAATTATAATAATTACAATTTTCCAGTTTTAGCTCAACTTTTTCTTTTGAAATTGCATTTATGTTTTGCATGAATTAGGTGCAATTTAGTAATATTATTAAAACGTTAATAAGATAATAATTATTATTTTTAAAAACAATTTATCAATAAGTTATTTAGAAAATATCGCTTAAAACAACTTATCAAACACTTTCAACTTTATAAACCACTAAAACATTAATTTTAATTTTTAACATAAAATCATATAAACAAATTTCAAAAACCAGTTTTAAATAACATGGTCAAACAAGTCCTCGATCTTTTAATGTCTCCTCCACTTGTAATTGTTGGTTATTTTTATTTTTTTTTGCTCCTTTAAACAAAGAATCTGATTGGAGGGCACAACTGGTGAGTTCGACACCGGATTTACTTAAACAAAATTTTATCTTTACGTCGTTTTAAAAAATAGATGGGGCGACCATACGATAGAAATGAAAATTTCTCATACATATTTAATTTTAATTTTTTATTATATTAAAATTAATATATTTTAGAATTCAAATTTTATTTATTTATTATTGTATACAATATATAAAATAAAACGCATAATATTTATCTCAATAATAAAACATTCAATATTTCAAATAAAAAGGTAAAGGGCATGAGTTCGGCCAGATGAGCATAATTTACTATATCAGAATTAAATTATTTATTTATCAAAAAATAATAATATATAAACAAAATAAAACAAATTATTTTTATATAAAACCGGTCTCTTTGCCATCCTTGCCTTTTAGTTTTAGATGCCACATCTTTGTCCAAAATTTTAAGATTATTAAAACGACATCATGATAACGAAGGTGGAATGAAAAGGAAAGGAAAGAAATATCTCGAAAAAACAAAAACTTTTAAAAGGACAAAATTGAAAATATATATTATTTTCTGGTACCGCAAGGGAATTTGGAAAACATGGAGCCCACATAAGCAAACGAGTGTTCCCGGCAGTTTCGTGACCAAAGTTGCTCGCTCCTAGTCCACACTCCAAATTCTCTGATCGCCTCAATCATTCCAAACAGGTGGCGTGGCGTACAGGATTTGTCCTGGTTAAGGGTATGTTTGGTACTCACCTTGAAGTGAAAATTTAATTTTGATGTTTAACAGAATAACAAAACTAAAGAATTAGATCAATTTTAAAGAATTGATAGGTCGAAACCCCTAATATTGCTATTTGATATAAAAATGATTGAAATAGGGAATTTGACCGAATTCGTTAGTTTAAAAAATAATACTGGAAGCAATATTTTCAAATAAATTATTGTGACATGCTGAAATCAAAATACAAGCTTTTTCTCAAAATACCAATAATTATCACATTATTTAAAAGTTATCATAAAATCCCATTTAATCGCTATTAAACCAATTGCCCACTGCTCACTATTATGAATTAATATATTAGCATCATTTATTACATATTTATCACTAATTTATATAAAAATTTGTTCACAACTCTATTGATAAATTAATAAGTAATATTTCTATCTATTCGTATAAAGTTAATATTTTTCAGAATAAATAACTCAAGAAATTTGTATACTTTAAAATTTTAAAATAACTATTGAATAAACGATGTTTTAATTCTTCAATAATAATATACTTTATTTCCAATAAACTTACCTTATATATTTAAATAATTAAAAAAAATATTTAACAATAAATCATGTCAATGTCCTTATTGATTCTTTTACATAATTAAGTACCTATCAACTATCAACTATTAACTAAATTTTACCAAACATATTTTACAAACAGTTAATAGAATTAGTTTACTCACAAAGCTCTTATTACCATCCGTTAATCACAAACAAGGTTTAAAATTTTCTTAATTTAATGTGATTTTTACTTACTTAATAAATTTTAATCATTTTATATTTATATTATTGTTTTTAATAATAAAAATAATAACTTATTTTTATATTTATATTATTAATTTTTAAAATTAATCTAAAAATTTGAGAAGAATTCCTTGATAATATCATCTAATCAAATTTTGTATGGGATTTTTTTTTTCAATTTCATATTAACGTAGTTGCCACACAAACTAATATCATTTACAAGTTTTGCCCTAGAATGTCATTTTCTCTTCTTTTTTTTCTTAAATTTTAAAAAATATTTCATAAATTACCTTTCAGGCTAACTCAAATGATAAATGGATGAGATATGTTAGGGGTATAAATGGAGCCAACATATGCCTAGAGGGTCAAATGCCCTCACTAACATTCTTAATTTCATTGTAGCTATAGCTGAAGTAAAAAATGGGTGAGATAATTGTTCCTTTTTATTACATTGCCCTCTCTTTAAGTAAAATTATCAATTTTCCACTAATGACGGAGTGGTTAACTGGTTATGGGAAATCCCAACCCGAAAAGAGAAATACAATCAAGCCAACTAAGGCTTAGGAATTGAACCCTGTATCATGCCCCCTAAAATTTCAGGATGATGATGTATTACTAGGTTATAAGCCATTGTTGGTTAATTGTTACCCCTTTAAAATTGAAAATCATTGTTTGTTAATTTTTAACCCTTTAAAATTGAAAATCTGAATCCGTCACTTAATACAATGTAACATGTCAAGTGAACATAAGGAAAAAAAAAAAGTTTCATAAATAAAAAATAAATAAAATTAAGCGGGATGCACGGTCACGTGGAACCGAGTCAACCGACCGATCCCACCCCAAACAATATTATTTACATTAAATACAAGGCTATAATTGACATAAACCAAATCATGGCTGTGGAATTATGGTAATTGAAGGCTTTTTAAAGAATTTGACAGCCCAACTTATTGATTGGCGTGTATGAAAAAAATTCGTCTGTCTTCACCGTCAAATTGCCAGAGTCCTCTTGTCCGTCGCATCCCAAGGCAGGCTCGTCTTCTTAATTTCCTCTTCTTCTTGATCTCCGGCGTGAGTAAAAACCAAAAACTAACACTAAAACTAAAATCAATGCCTCATTTCTGCATCGCAGGTGACCGGAATTTCAAGAGACGGGGGAGGATGGGGCTGCACTTGGTGGCGCTGCTGAAGCTGAATCCGGCGTCGTCGAGATTGATTCCGGTGGCGGGGAGTCTGCTGTTCCCGTTCTTGGTGAAGCTTCTGCTGGGCTTGCGATTCGTGCGGGGCACGCGGGGCGATTTGGTGTACGCATGGAGGTTCTTTTTCTTCCAGCTTGGCCGGATCACGTCTGGCAACGATACCGGAAATCAGCCCAATGGGAGCCGATGGGAGAGAGCAGTGCGACTCGTCCACCGCCGGCTGACACGCGCCGGTCGGTCGCCGGCTCAGTTGTTGGAGGATGAGGATAGCCTGCGCACCCTGTCCATGCTAGCACTTTAAAGTTCAATCACCGTTTTTGGATAAAGTATGTGGACGTCAGGGCTCTTCAACTTTTAGTAAAGTAGCATCGTTAACTTGTTTATTAGAGCTTGGTTTTCCTAAGAAAGATCCTGTTTTTCCATTTGAATTTTTAATTTTTATTTATGAATTTAAAAATTCATTATATTTGAATATTTTATATGGAGGGTGTTGAATTTAATCATTTCCTTCACATTGCTATACCTTTTAAACAAGTGTCGCTCTATCACGGAAGCACTGTAATTCGATCTATAATTTGATAATATTATAATGACTATAACATGATTCAAATTCAAACACAATTTACGACTATAATACGATTCAATCTCTCGTTATAAATAAAAACCGCATTAATGACGATAAAAACTAAAACGGCCACAAAATCACAAAATTAAGATAAAACCTTCCAAATTTTTATGAAATAATCATTAAAAACAAATGAATAGTTAGAAGATTAAAGTTTGAAGTTGATTTTTAAGCATAAGGTAAAATAAAATATCCATCTTATTGGTAGATAATGTCCGAAGATCTTGTATGTTGCACAATGTTTCATCAATTATAGTTTTAAGATAAATTTAAAATTATATTTATCAATTATGATTTTAAGATTAATTTTCAAAACAATAGTTAATGAATATTGTTTTAAAATTAATTTTCAAAATCATATTTGATAAATATAGTTTTGAAGAACAAAATAAGATGAATAATTTGAAAAACAGTCTATGTGATTAAAAAAAATATATATATATGAATTACTTTGAGTGACTGAAACTGTCCGACAAGATAAGATATGCTTTTAACAAGGTAGGGTCATGATTCTTTCAAAATATCATTAAATATTTTTTTAACAAGTTATATATGGTCCTTACACCTTATGGAGTATGGTGGAGGTAAGGTATCGTTTGTTCGCTCGTATGATTTTAAAACGGTTTTCTTTTCTTTAAAATATTGTTTTGAGCTATTGCTTTGGGTTAAAGGATATTTTTTTCACTAACTTTTTTGTCATTCTTATCCCTTAATTATGATCGAGGTATCACTTTAGTTATTAAACTAATTTTTTCTTATCATTCTTATCACTTAACTATGATTTAGGTATTAATTTTAGTCTCTCAATTATTTCTTTTTGTCAATTTTAGTTTTGTATTATCTAAAACCAGTAAGTTTTCCATTTTCTTCATTTGAAGTTGATGTAAAAAATAAAAAATAAATAAAATAATATTTGCTTCTTAATATTTATTTATATTAAATAATTTAAAACATATAATCTGTTCAATACATTTTTATTTTTATTTTTATTTTTCTGCGGAAACTAAATATTAAAGAAAACACCTCTTTAACTTCTTTTTAATATGAATATTTTCAGAAAGTATCAATATCAAAAAATAGTTAAGGGGTTAGTTGACAACGAGCTCATAATTAAAAGACATAAATAATAAATAAAAAAATTAGTTAGCGGTTGTTAACACTGAGTAATAGTTAAGAGACAAAGACACCCTTTAACCCTATTGCTTTCAATAAATAATTTTTTTAAAACTAAAATAAATAATAGAACAGTTTTGACTTTTTTTTGAGTATAAATAAAAATCATTTTCACCGGTTATAAAAACAAAAAGAAAATACGGAAAGTTAGAAAACAATAAAAAAAATAACAAATCATTCTCTTACTTTAAATCACTCAACCTTTTCCTGCTTTCTTTTAAATTTTTTACAATAAGTAAATTTTAAATCAATTTGTAGCAGATATATAAAATTTATTATACTTGAAACCAATTTAAAACCTGCTAAAAGTAAACTTATTTATTATATATATATATATATATATATATAGTGTCGATTTCATTAGTAAATTTAATATTTTCCTAAAAATATGAAACTCAAGAAAGAATGAATTTATTAATGAGAAGAACTAGTTCATTTTTAAATTGTTGGGATTGTGAATGACATCTAGAATATTATAACAAGTAATATTTTTGTGGTTTTGTTAATCCACTGTAAATGTTAGCAATTGAGAGGTAAAGCCAATTCATAGGATAAAACAACGATTTGATGGTAATATCAAACCTTTATGAAATTAAACAACACCGAGCTGTCACACTGGCCACTTTAAATGTAAATATATAATATGGTAATGAACTAATCCATATAATAAAATAAGAATCACGGCACGCCAACCTAAAACAGGTATTTAAATTAATGTTTCAATATTCATGTATCAAGAAAGCTACAATAATGATACCCAATATAACGTTTAAATCGAAGGAAACCTCACAAGAACACGGTGAATAATCTACTACAAGATTAAATGTATTACAAGACGTCACACATACACGACATGCTCACAATCCTCTCAATTTTATCTCTTATCTACATCATATTTCTCGCCACTCTCCTCAATGCGACAAATTTCTGGACAGCATATATCCTTTCAACTCTATATAATTGAAAGAATGATATATGAAATTCTTTATAATCTTATGAAATTTTAATTTGATTTAAATTTGAGATGAATTTCATTTGTTGAAATGGAAACAATTTCATTGGGCAAAATAATGACCAATTCTCATCCACATAAGAGTGGGCGACGTTGCATTAACTTGGAGAAAATTTCTTATAAGGAAAATGGTTGATGTCAATTTTATCTCTTATCTATTAAGTACTATATTTCGCCACTCCCACGCGATACTTCCGATCGTTTTCACATATATCCTTTTAACTCTATATAATTGAAAGAATGATCTCTAAATTTTTTTATAATCTTATGAAATTCTAATTTGATTTAAATTTGATCATATGAATTTCATTTGTTGAAATGGAAACAATTTCATTTGTCAAAATAACGGCCAATTCTCATCCACATAAGAGTGGGCGATGTTGCATTAACTTGGACAAAATTTCTTATGGAAAATGGTTGATGTTGCGACAACCATTAATAGGCCTGGACCCACATAAATAACTTATCAAACATTCTTAATTTCATAAAATATTAAAAAAAGCTTTCTTATTTTTTTATTTTTAACTTAAAAACAATGTTTGAAAACAAGTTTCGAAAAAAATATGGACAAACGAACATAAAGTGAAAGCTTATAAGAGTTCCATTTATCCTACGGATTAATTTCACTAACCTCTTTAAGACTTCAGTTAAACACAATTGGCTTTGGTTAATTGGAATATTCCTCTCCAATACCTTTTCTTTTTTAGAAAAATTGAATGAGGAAGAATTAAAGTTAGTGAAAATATCAAATAAGTACAAATAAAATATTTGATGAAATTTCAAATTAACAAAAATTAGCTATATTTTATCAAAATCTCAAGAAAAGTCTGCAAAATTAATCCCTATTTTACCGAATAAACTTCATGTGAAAAAAAAAAAAATTTCCTTACAATAAATAGAAACTTATAACTCATTTTTCTTTTAAAATTAAGGTTGGTTTGAAACTTGAAAAATATTAAGGAAATAAAATAAAGGAGAAAATAGTAACCGAAAATGGAAGGAAATAAAATTGGTTGGAAGATAAAAAGTAGATTTAAATATAATAAATTAGTTTTATACTCATTATATGTTTTAAAAATTAGATCAGATAGATTGATTCTTATAAGATAATCGAACCATATATCTAATCAGACGAATCGACTAGCATTTGACAAACCATTAATTGTTCCATTTAACGATTCAATGGTTCAATTATTTTATGGCTAAATCGCACTGGTCAAGATCATAAAACAATTAAAGCCGCGGGACCATTTACTTATTTTCCTTTAAAATTAAGATTTCATTTGGAATCCAAAAATATTAAGAAAATAAAATAAAGAGAAGATTTTGAAGGAAATAAAATTTATTAAAAATAAAAATCGATTAAACTTAATAATTAGTTATATACTAATTTATTTGTTGTAAAAATCAAATCGGATCAGTCGGATTCTTATAAAAAGACCGAACCATCTCAAGACATGAATCAAGGCTTATCATATAGACAAAACCGTTGAGATTATCCTGGGTTCCAACGGTTCAGTTATTTTTTGGCCAAATAGCATTGGACAATAAGATAAAACACCTAGAACCATGCACCCACCTTTAAAATATATATATATATATATATATAAATAATAGCATAAATTCGTTAAAAACTTTAAATGATGACTCATCATTTAATAAATTAATGAAGATAAATAATCATTAAAAGTCTATTGCGTATCGCGTATTTTTTATATGCGTCATTAAAAGACGATTCTCAAGTCAGATTTTAAAAACTCATTTTTAAAACTATTAGAAATAAGCCACACTTATTTTTGCTTTATTTAAAATGAAACAAAATAAAAATAAAACCTAAATACGATTATCGTAAAAAAATGCAAGTTTGAGAAAATCGAGCCCAAACCGAGGTCAAGTAACTCATCTTGGGGCCGTGCGACGACACAGTTCGTAGCACCCTCTTAAACACCTAAAATCGGGTAATCAACTAATGAATATTGAAGATAATAAATAATAATACAAAAACATGTAAGACATATATAAATAAATAATAACAGAAAGTCAGCTGAGAAAAAATGTATATATGGACAGCATATTAGAAGCGCTATCAATTAGAAAACAATGTTAATATAATAATAAAAAACAAAATATTCACCGTTCATTTAAAATTGTTTATAGATTAGAGGTCAAATTATTTATTCAAAGATAAGCATAATGTCGAAGCTCACCTAAACCCATTTATCTATTACACAATCTTATGCGAATCGTGATAATAGCTAACGCGTTCAATGTTTGAAAACTGATTTAAAATTGAAATTTTGAAAATTAGAAGTTTAAAAATTGAGAATTTTGAAATGAATTTTGAAATTAAGAACTTTAATTTTATAAATTTGAGATTTGGAAATTTGTAATTTAGAATTTAAAACTTTGAAATTAGAAATCGGGAGACTTGAATTTTGAAATTATGACACTTGGAATTTTTTAAATTAAGACTTTGAATTTTGAAATTTGAGATTTGATAAATTTAAATTGGAAATTGGGTAATTTGAATTTTAAATCGGGAGAGTTTAAAATTTGAACAAATCAGCATTTCGACTTTAAATTACGCATCAACAAATTAAAATTTGATAATTTTGAAATTTAAAACTTGAAAATTTGAAATTAGAAAATGAAATACTTTAATTTTGAAATTAGGAAATTTGATTTTTGAAATTGAAAACTTAAAAAATTGAAATTAAAAATTGAGGGACTCGATTTTTTCAGTTAGGGCGCTTGATTTTATAATTGCAAATTTAAAATTTTGAATAAATTAAGAGTGAGAGCTTAATGGGCTAAAGGACTAGTCGAAATGGCTAATGAGCCTAATAAGTTTGATAAAAGAATTCAGTTAAAAAGCCTAATGGGTTTGATAAAAGAATATAGTTAGAAGGCCTAATGGGTTTGGTCAATGAATATAAGGGGCTAGGAAAAAGGCTTAGTTCACGACAAAGTAAGATGATACGATCAAATTCTTAATAATAACAATATTGATGATAATCTTGCCAAAAAAAAAACAATATTGATGATAATAATGTATAATACTAATATTGATAGATACATGAGATAGTAAGAGTACTGAAAATGATGACAATAATTTGAGTGAGATATAAATGACTGAAGTAAATATGGAACGTGATTTATGATACTGATGACTGAGTCATATCGAATTCATTATTTAGGTCATAAATATATGTAATATGTGGGAGTGATTGAAATAAATAATAACAAAAAATAATAATAATAGTAAGAAGACATTAAAATAATAAAATATGAGATAATGCACGCTAATAGAAGTGGCTCATGATGAGGAGTGTGTTTGAGACTATGAGGCATAAATAGGGACTGAGGGCATGAATGAAAATGAGACGCGAGAGAGATAAGTGATGGAAAGAGCCATTAAAATAGTGGATCCCACCGTTAAAAACATGGAAGCACTCCCTCTCTCGTTCCCTTCTTTCACTTTTTGTTTCCTTCCACGTTCTCTCTCTTCTTTCTCCTTCCTTCTCGTTCCCATCATGAACCCACATAAACTCCATTCTTTTAACCTTATACACCCATAATCAGCAGCTCCTCTTGATGATAATCAAAGAACAAAAGATTCGCTTCAAATACCGATTAGGTCAACCATAGACTATAAGGGGCTAGTGTAAAGCTTTAAAAAACTTTTAATAGGCTTGTGAATGACTTTATTTGGGTCAATCCAGATTTTAAAAAAGAACCTAAATCAAATTAAGTCATTGAAGGAATTTGAGCCAACAAAAAAGTTTAAAACTTGATGCAAGAGCTTCGATAACAAACTTTGGAAATACAATCTTAATTATGAAAAAATTCAGATTTTAGAGTTTGTAAAACCTTTGAGACACTAAATATGTTTTTATTTAAAGATTTATTCTACAAGTCAAAATAGTAGTTGTTTTATTTAATTTAAAAAGTTTGTTTTGTTAACCAAATAGAATTTGCTATTTCTTTTAAGAAATATTTGCTTGCAGCTGCTTTTATTTAAATTATAAAGTTTTGTTTTCTAAGTTAAAATAAGAGTTGCTTTAATCGATTTAGAAAGTTTGGGTATGTATATACATCCTTATTATAGTATTTAAAAGATAATTGAAGAATAAAAATTTATTTTGTGAGGTTTCTTTCATTTTATGGTTTTTATGAGAACTTTCGAACCTATCAAGGTTAATTCCATATAGCGTTCAAACTTATGACTATTTGCTCTTATTATCAACTGATTTGTGCCATTTTTATTTATTCTTACGCTTAGTTCATATAAATGTTTTTAATTTAAAACGAAACATCTTTACTTACAACTCTTTATTTAATATAGTCAATAGGACATAATTACTATTCTAAATCATGTTTAAAGATCCTTTAAATAATCTGCAATAATTAATGGATATCGAAGCAACAAGCAGTGGGGTTTACATCACCTCTCTTTCTTTAAGACTTCATTCCACATGGACCTAAGTTCATCCATACTCACATTTACCTAGTAACAGTTCCCAACTAATAAAAAACTCACTGTAGAATTTAACCCAATTTGAATAACACCCAAACAATACAAGAAGTTATTCTTTAGGTTTGTAGCCTAAAAGAATTTAATTATTTATGGGGACAATTTTTAATTTTTTTTAAACTAAAAGTTTGTGTCGCACCAATATGCATTTGAAAAAAATATTCCTCTCAATTCAGAGTGATGTCCCAAAATGATTTATTAAGGAAAAGATTTTTAAAATAATGTATAAACTATTTTTTTCTTACCATATAACCAAAACTGGTGATTACGATTTTAAACTTTTTCAAAAAATTAAAATCATAGTTGATCAATATGAATTTAGGTTTAAAATTGAAACCGTTGTTAACATTAAAACCTTAATTATTAGCTATGATTTTGATAATATGATAATAAAAGATTAATTTAAACATTATTTTGAGAATTTTGTTTTTCTTTCAAAATTATTTTGGGACATGATTCCCGAATTAAAGAGGTTGTGAAAGTGAAAATGGCCAATTGAAAAGGTGTGGCAAATAATCGGGTAGGTGTGGCATCGCATCGCATCGCATGTGCTTTCACAAAAATAAAGTTGAAATAAGATTTTTTTTTTGTCTTTCACCAACTGACTTAGGGATATAATGATATGCCTAGCTAAATGGTATTTGTATAATGTTTTTTTTTAAAGAAAAAAATAATATTATTAATTCAAACTTATAATAAATCAATAAATCAAAGATATAAATAGCTAATATCCAGATTAATAACATAATAAATAAGTATAAAACTTACAAATTTAATAATATAGTGACTAGAATATCTATGACTTAAATTCTTTAACATATTGATGATCATAATTGATATATTTGACTGATCAGATTTGTTTTGTTTGCTTGAATCTTCTTCACATAAATAAAATATCGCAATAAGACGATAAATAGCATTATATCATAACAAACCGACGAGCAAACCAACATCGATAAACGACGATAACATAAAAACAATGCATTCTCGTGAAAAATCATTCGTTAAGCAAAAAAAATAAAAGAAAAAGATGGAGGAGTTGATGTCAGGATAAAAATGCCAAAAAAAACACTTTTCTTTACTTGAGAAAAATAGGCTATAAAAAACATGTAGAGAGAAAAAATGAGGATAGCGGCCGTGATTTTTTTGAAAGTAGAGGGACTTGAGGGTATTTGTATAATGTTGTGATAATAATTGGGAGTAGTGGCGGGGAGCCAGTAAGTGCCCAAAAGATATATATCCTTTCTAAAATTCGGAAAATAAAAATAAAAAATTGTATCGCATGTGCTTTTACAGCAAAAAAGAGAGTTGAAATGTGAGTTTTTTTGTCTTTCACTAACTCATGGATATAATGAAACGTCTAGAGCTAAATAGTATTTGTATTATATTGTGACAATAATTGGGAGCAATGGTGGAGCTAGTAAATGCCTAAGAGGCATATATCCTTCATAAAATTCTTAAAAAAAAGAAGTCTCTATTAAGAATCTAACACGAGACCTAGAGTTTGTAAGGTACCATGCCATCATGCCCCTTAAACTAACTTATGCCCTCTTTGGTTTTATTTTTTTGGCTCCACCATTGATTAAGGGAAAATAAAAATATATTACTATACCAAACTTAACATCGTGGATCTAAGCATTCATGCTTATAGTTTTTGGTAGGTTGCTCTCATTAAATATATAATTTATTTAATCAACAACTTACATACAATGAAACTAAGTAGTTAGTGTCCCATAAGAGAATTATTTTATTAATTAATCATGTGACAGGAGTGTTCCATTAAGAACTTGATTACTTTTTCTTATGATGGTTAGGTTGTCTTTACTATCATAGAAACAAGTTTGATTTCCATTAACTGATATCCAATGGTAATAAGGTGAAAAGCATAGATACAAATTAAAGTTATTTATAACTATAATTGTGTGAAATGGTAAGTATCTCAGCTCAGCTCAACGAATGGAAATTTATTGTGATCATAGGTCAAATGGACCTAAATTGACTCGAATCTAATTTTATTTGTGATTGCTTCTGCTATCTCTATCCCGATCTTAGCTGAGAGCCAAGGGTCAAAATTCATTCAAATGCACTTAACATTAAAATATTAAAATATGACAAATAACAATTTTACAAAACTTATATATATTTTTTAAAAAGTTTCCTTTTAAATATTTATAATTTATTCTATGTTCTTAAAAGATTATACAAAATAAATTATTATAGTTATATTTATATATATTTTTTATTTTATTTTAAATTATTTTTAATACTAACATTATTTTATTTTATTAAAAACAATTATTTAATAACCACGACTGCTATTAAAAACACCGAATCCCTAATATCCATTTCTCTCATGTTAATTAAATAAAATTATATGTACTTCAAAATTTTTATTTAAAAATTTATTGTCTCAAAATTTAGATACAATTTAAAATTTTGATTTTTTTTTAAACAAATAACTAAATACTTAATCATATTAACCACTATTTAAAAAAAAAATTCAATATTAATTACAAACAAACAAACCTCACCTTATATTATAAACAATTGAGTTACATTTTGTATTGTCCCATTCATTTATGTTGTGAATGCGTTTACAGAAACATTGTTGTGAGTATTAATTGGTCAAAGCTTTCACATTCAATCAACTTCTCAATTGAGTTCACCAGCTTCTCCTATACAGATTAGGCTAATTATGTCAATTATCAAAGGTCCATTGTGATTTTTATGTTTTCTTCGGTCTTAAAGTAAAAAAAGAAAACGTATGGGATAAGGGATTAATAATAATTATTTCTATCACATTGCATTATTTTCTACCAGGAATTATATCATTGTTATTTCAAACCCAAATAAATATTTGAAAGCAAACAAACGTATTGAATAAGGGATAAAGAATATACAGTTATTTCCACGATATTCATTGTTTTCTACTAAGAATTATATTTAGTTATGACTTATGAGTATTATGAACATATATATGGACTTCTAAGCTTCTCATGATAAAATCATGGGACAATTGAGTGAAAAATGATGATAGATATAATAATTCAACTTTGTATCATAGTGATTATAAGAAGCATTTTAGTCTAAACGTGTTGTTAAAAATAAATTAAGGGCCTAATTGATAGCTATTTTTTAAAATAGTTTTCTATAAAAAAAAAAAAAAACTCATTTTATAAGTTATATTATGTTTACTACATTTACCAATAAAAACATGGTGAAACATCAAGAATGAAACTCGAGATCTTTCTAACTCTACAATATAAGGTAGGCATGATGGACATATTGTAGTTGTTCTTATTTGTTTATTTAAAACTATTTTAGAAGTTCATATATCTAGTTAAATTGGTTAAAGCGTTTAAGGTAAAGACTTTTTACGATATTGTAAAAGTGATTAAGTCTTAAAAAAATGATTATTTCAAAAAATGATTAAATTATTAAAAATAAACAATGAATATAAAATTTTTGTTTTATAATATATTTAAAGGTGTTGAAAAACATATTAAAACAATTTAGATTTCCTAATAGATTTTTATTTTATAAAACCTCGTATACAAATTTTAAAATTTAATTTTTAATACCATCTTACAAAATAATTACTAAACAAATCTTTGAGCGTTTGATATAATCAAAAAATATTTTTAAAATTTTGAAAAATCATTTACATTGTTCTAAAAACACTTAACGCATAATTATTCTTAAAAATGTTTCTTAAAGAAAAGTACTTCACTAATAACATCATAAATAGAAACATCATGAAATTTACTCTCAATTTATCAAGTGCATGACACGTCTTTTTTTTTTTAATTATTATTTTTGTATTGTAATATATAAATCGCCTGAAACCAAGGGACCTTCATCATTTGAGCATGGGCGTTTTAAAAATTTTTATTTTATTTTGTTTGTTTGTTCATCATTCATATTAATGGGTATGGCGCTCACCCTTTTCAATGAGATCGCCCTCTCAATCAATGCTGCATTTTGATGTTCCCATTATCAATAATGGGAGGAAAAAAAAATGAAAAATACTAGAAAAACACCAAACACGAAAACCGAAATGTTTTCCTGACAAAAAAAATTAGAAATTTTATTTCCAAAAATTAGATAACCTCAAAACATAGAACAAAATCCATTGGAAAAGAACTAGAAAATAAATTCGATAAATCTATTTTCTTGTCATCCAAACAATCTCCAGGGTAAGATATGGTGTCCTTAGTGAACACTGAACAGTACAGATGCTTTGAGGGGATATAATTCAAGTAGGGACCATTCGTATACGTTGTCTCCAACTCCATGCAAATTCCCGGAAACTTCCTCACTGACATTTGTGGGCCCCAATCTCTAGCACGAAATCAGTCAAGATTCCGACGGCGGTTTCATACGTCATACATCTTCATCCAACCATATTTCAACACGTGGCCTTCATGTGGCTTATTTTGTTTGTTTAGATTATTTTTGTAGAAATCAAGATTTAGTTGAAAATTTTATTACTATTTTTATTCAATCGATTAATAACTTTGAAAAAAACATATCACAGACAAGAAGGAAGTATAGCTTAACATCGACGCTATATTAACTTCTCGAAGAAGTAGTTCTTTTTTGTTTTGATTATGACTTCAACTTTAATTTTCGGTGACTCATGCCTGTTTAAAAAAATACATAAGAATAATGAGAAAACAATGTTTTGATTTTAAAATTTACAAGACCTCTAAGAAATGAAATGGTGGGTGATTGTAGTAAGATTAGAATCGGTTTGGAACCGAAATACACCAAAGAAAGAAAATAGATTAAGATTGGCTTGAAAAGTTAAAAAAAAGGGAGAAAATGTTAAAAAATAAAATTGTAAGAAAAACAAAAATAAATAAATAAAACTCATTTTATTTGTTTAACTTTTATAATATAAAATCAAAAAAATTTAAAATATATAAATTACCATAAATTATGATTATACTTTGATTTTATGGTAATAATCATGATAATTTTCTTTAATGTTTTTTTACTCTCGGATTCTAGAGGGAGGAGCGTAACGTTTTAATTAAAGTATTACGATTTATGGGGATTGATGAAGGCATTGAGTGTCCAGTCAAAAAGGATTGATTAAAAAAGGAGTACACCCACTAAGTAATTGGAAAATTTTCCCATCTTCCAAACAAGGCAAAGGATATAAGTGCATCTCTCTCTCTCTCTCTTTTTTTCTCTATCTCTTCACATGGGAGTCACACAGCATTATGCCAAAGCTCAATTCTTTTTGTAAGGAAATTATGTAAACTTCAACTGATTTTCAGAGCTCTCCATCTACTTGGCTGAAAGGAGAATAAAACCAAAAGCCCGACTTGTCCGTTTAAAGTTCAGAATATCGCGCCTCAAGAAAACTTCGTCCCATGGGGTTTCACTTCATAGCTCTCGCCAAACTCAAACTCTTATCCAGTTCTTCCCATACCTGTACTCCTTTCGTCGCCCACCTCATCTGGCCTTTCTTGATCAAGCTCTCCTACAGCTTCCGATTCGTCCATGGCGCTTACGCAGATCTGATCCATTCATCCCGGCTCTTCTTCTTCCAGTTGCGTCAGATCACCGTTGATTCTCAGTACGACGATCCCGGCAATGGCACCCGGCTGGAGAGAGCCGTGCGGCTGGTTCATCGGCGGCTCAGCCGGTCATCGCGGCAGCAGATGGACGACGAAGACAGCTTGCATACTCTCTCTATGCTTGCACTTTGAGTGAGTTGAGTCTACCGAGTCATGAAAGGTATTTGTCTTTCTGTGTTACTGGATGGATTCCTTGATTTTCGATAAAGAAGAGATTATTGGAAGTGGTAAGTCGAATTATTTTGTTCTTAAATGCATTTGGATTTATATGAAATGTAATTTACATATAGATATCTATATATATATGTACAAGGAAAGACAGCCAGATCTTGTTGCTAAATTTATTCATTCAGTGACAAAGCTTTGCCAAGGCTTGCCCTATAATGGTAGAGGGACAAAGTCTGGTGCTTTATATATATATATATATATATATATCACCATGGAGGAACCTAATTAAATTTAGCTGCGGTTTTCCATCCCATGTCTAAAATCAAACTGGAAATAGAATCAAAAACGCAGAACCGTTTTCCTCATTTTAGGATATTTTTCTGTTTTCATTTATGGATTGCATGATCATCCGAAGTAAATGTAATCCGGTTTTTTCTTGGCATCGGGAAAGTGATCTGAAGGGATGGAATATGGATGACATGTGGCTAAGGTTTAACTGGAAATTGTACGGCTATCTTCTTCAAGATTTGACGTGGCAGGTGTATGATTACTGGTTATTTTCTTGGTTTTGATATTTGGATGCCACTAGTTTTACCTAGGGATATCAGTTTTTGGAAGAAGATTAAATGCCAGAAGATATACATATACGATATGAAACTTAGGTGTTTATAGTTCACCGGGTCCACCTTAGTTTGTTCCGCAATACTCATCGGTTTGATTCCTTGAAGCCACAAATGTTAACCCGGTCATTAACTTAGGACTTTATGAGATTAGTCGAGTGTGTACATAAAAGTTATCAAACATCCACCATTATAAAATAATACACCTAGACCGTGATTAAACCGGATAAGTTATCAGAACCGCGATTTCCTCTAGTAATATATACTGTCAACTTGAAACTAAATCTATAGAGCAATAGCTTCCATACGCCTTCATGGTATATTGAAGGATAAGTTGACACTTTTACAAAGCATTATTAATGGTGAACTACTTTGACCCATTTTCTGGAGATCACTAGAAGCATGCATTTTTATAGTATTGTTATATATAGTGTGGAACCATAGCTTCTTTTTTTTTTGAGAGAGAAGGGAATTCCACTACAAAATTAATCTTTGAAATAAACTATTTATTTGAACCCAAAAAAAGGTATTTGGAATAAAAAATCTCATCTTCTGCTGCTTGTGACTACTCTTGGATTGGTGGAAATTATACATCCTCTTCCATCATCTAGAACTGCTATTTAGTATGGTCTGGAAGGTTAGTTGCTTTTAATTTTTTTCCAATTGTGTCTGGTTTCTGGAAAGTACTAACGAGAGAAAAAAATAATAGGAAAATGATTTTATTATATTTAGTTGTCTCGTGACATTTTTTTTTTATAGAAACAAATACAAATAAAAATTACTCAAAACTTATATATTTAAATTATTTAATATTTATGAATTAAAATAAACAAAATGAGTTAGAGTACCAAATAAAAATAATATGTCGGATTTAATTAAGCTTCATATACATGGTTGCCTCCAACTACATAAGAGAGATTAAATGACGTTGTCTATATTTTCAAAAACTATTCCCAATAACATTTTTAAAAAATTGGAACCAAACAGGTCCTAAGCTTTTGTTCTAATTTTGAAGTCATACCAAGATATGTGTACTTTCCCATGAAAGAATTTATATATATATATTGAATCGAACAAGGATTATTAGGGCTGGGCTAACCTCAAGTCCACATGGATACCCACAAGACGATAGATTGGCCAAACGATTTATAAGTGAGAAGAGCCGAATCATGACCAGTAAATCTACGATGGGCCTGAAATCAATCTGGGCTAATTCTGGCCCATAAGAATTGTAGCCTCAGTTGAACAAGGCCTTATAAATTGTAAATCCTTTCCATTTCTCTTTTTGCCATCTATGGGCGGGAGCAAGTGAGCAACTAATCTAGGGTGTTTAATAAATGAATTTAAAATGATTTAGAGCTTTAATTTAAGTTGTTACATATATTAAATATGTTTGTTAAAGTGTTCAAACTTAAGTTCGAGCATAGATCCAGTGTTAGTTGTAAGCCCAGTACATGGATTTGGTAATAAATGTCAAGGCTTTGTAATATTTGATTAATCACAATCTTGTATAGTCCATTTACTATAGAAGTTCAAAAGAATTCATTAGAGGAATGTTTTCAATAAAAATTGTTTGTCCTTATATATCTCTATCAGTTTTCCAAATTAAACCAGGAGATATATGTAATTCAAAAAAATATGTAAGTGTTCATATACAGTATCTCTTTCTTTTATCAATGGTTTTACTAATTGATTTGTTTCCACAAAAATTGAAATTCTGTTTTTGCTCTGGATCTTGAATAAGTGACATGATAATTTCATTTAAATCACTTTAAATCATTAAATATAATTTAACGTTTGTTTAACATTGATTTCAGGAAATGTTTTTAGTTTTTCTAATGTTTGAAAGATACACATTATTGGGTTTTCAAAAACCTAAGCTTATTCAAAAAAAAAAAAAAAAAAGAACATATAAACTCTTAATTAAATCACTACCAAAGGCATGTTCAGAGACCATTTAAAGATGATTTTATAAATTAGTTTTAATGTAAAAATTGTCTTAAAAAAAAAAAGTTACTATTGCAACGTCCTAAATAACATTTTTTAAAATCACTACCAAAAGCATGTTCAGAGACCATTTAAGAGATGATTTTTATAAATTAGTTTAATGTAAAAATTGTCTTTTAAAAAAAAATAATTACTATTACAACGTCTAAAAAACATTTTTTAAAATCACTACAAAAAAGCATGTTCAGAGACCATTTAAAGATGATTTTAAATCAGTTTTAATGTAAAATGTATTTTTTATAAAAAAAAGTTACTATTACAACGTCGAACAAATCCGAATAAAAAAATATTACATTTTACAAAGTTATCAACATTTATTTATTTAATGGAGTTGATGCTATCATTAAACATGTTGTCGACTCGACTCTCTCAATTAAAGTTGTTAAGACTTATCTTCCACGTCATTTTTTCTAATCACTCATTCGTTTACAAATGTCAACAAAACTTAACAATTACACCAACTTCATCCCCATTGCATGTCAACATCATATTTTTTTTATTTTTTATCGGCTTTAATTAGTACATAATAGTACATCTCACTCTTCTGCCATAGGACTTAGGAGGTAGGCTAATAACCAAACATAAGCGTGATGTCAAAAAAGAAAACCAAACATGATCTTAAAAATAAAATTAATTTCCAATTTAAATGACCAAGATTTATAATAAAATATATTTAAAAACAAAGAAGTTACATAAGTCCGGATGTATTTTACTTTTATTCTTTTGTATTTATATCATGAAATCTTTGTTATTTACAAGTTTAAAGGGGCTTCTCGCTCTCCGTCTTACTGTTCAGATTCCTCCCTGTCTTTTTGGTCTCATTATGGTGATATGGCTACCAGGATTGGATTTATGATTAGGTCTGTCGAGTGGTCGAGGGTTAGCCTTGGAGTAATAAGGCGTGCGACTTAGGCTGAGCTTTGCATTGTTAAAGTCGATGTGACCTATGGAGTCTTGTGATAGATGTGTTTGATATAGGATTTGGAATGGCTTGAAGGATGAGCGAAGCTTGATGCAAGATGGTCGAGCTTGGTAGACCCAAGAATTAAAACCAAATTTTTTTATTTTAACCCTTGTTATAACCCAAGAATTTAATGCATCCAAGTAAGTTATATCTTTGTTGACTTATATTGTGGTGACAACCGTCACGCGGTCCGAAACATGGCTCCCCAGGACATAGGCCCCGAGCCGCCATATTATATGAGGAGTCGGGCGCGACCGACAATCAGCATTTCGACCTCTGAGAGGATCTACCTATGCCCGGAGAACATGGAGCTGGGTCCATAATGGCGCGCTGGAATGTCAGTGACAGGTGGTCGAAAAACTCGTGTAAAGGAAAGGTGCCCGGTCTCCGTGATGCATCCCACAGTTAGGAAAGAAGAATCGTGTATGATCGGGGCTATAATTGCCCTTAAAGTCGGTATGTGGGAAGAAACTCCTCACCCAGTAGAGAAGATCTGATATCGCCCTTCAAATGAGGAAATCGCTATTTCCCCTGCATAAATCTGACCAATTCCACCCGCAAAAAGATGCATATGATGCGCCCGCCATTTTTCATAGGAAGGCGGCTTAACCGCGGCGGCGCTCCCGGATCGCGCACATGCGGTGCATTGCAGCGGTCGATCCATGAGCCGACCCAGCGGCTTCGAAGGCTCGACCGGTATCGGTGGAAAAAGCACCTTCGGTTGCTTGCCGTTTGTAGGAGCAGCGATTCCTTTACAGTAAAAGCCCGGATTACCGATGGCGTAATGCTTGACTTCGAAAGCATGGCGAGTCGTACGGCCCCCTAGGATGCGAAGACCAGCGAAGAGCCTTTAGATGGGCGTGCCACTGACGGCACGAAACTATTGCAAGCGTCTAAGCGAGGTTGAGGCGCTTTCCGTCTGACCGGCGTTTGTTGAGACTTGGAGGAACTCACTCGAAAATCGACGGTAGGAAACGACAACACACGGCGCTCTAGGACAGTTGACGGAGAAGGAGAAAGCTAGCCGAAGCGAAGATCCTTATAAGCCCCGAAGATGACGTGGTTGGATTCCGGTAGAAGACAATAGAGCAAATGGACCCGCCTTTATCAAGCGGAGATAGGAAAATTAGGTAGAGCAACATTTAAGGGACATCTAGCGAAGCTCGGCCCATGGGTAGCGATGAAGAGCGAGCTCGGTCTCCGTGGATACGTTGGTATAGCAAGCCTTGGAGTCCGTTCGCGATCGGTACTAAGCTTCCCTTTCAGTGAGGCCGGAATGCCACGAGTCGAAGCGTTCAGACAAAGATCCTGTGGACCACCTCGATACTCCAGAATCGGGTGACTACGGGTACGGGACCCCGTCGGATGTGGAAGCTTTTCGCCATCACTAACTAAAAGCCGACTGCGCGAGTCTGACGGACTTCCCCGTCGATCGATCATTAACGGAAATTTATCCAGTAGCGTGCCGTCTTGGCCACGTGGACCGGACATATTGGGGCCAGGAGTTATCACTTCTTGACCATAAAGAAGGGCCGCAGGAGGGCACGGGGTCCCTCGTCTAGCGAGTTTAATCGCGGGGTCTTTAAAGGTGGAGCATCCCCGGATGAAGTTTGCCATCACGCTTTCGCCGTCGGGCTCCGGTGTCATTTAGAAAGACGATGTTTTCCGTCTTAAAGTACCTCGGTGGCCTTGGCGAGGTGCTGCATTCATGAAGTACATCCAGCAGCGATGAAGCCCGCGCCACATGTAATTGGGAAAACTCTTGGCGCGAAAGGAGAAAGAAGGAAGTAGAGAAAAACGACGAGCCCAGGAACGAGGAGATAGGATAGATCCCCACCGGAGGGACGGAGAGGCGAGAATGATCTCGAGATGGGAGCCTTCAAGGATCGCTTGGGTACAGCAGCTTGACTAGGTCATGATATCCACCTCGGCAGTTCACATGAAACCTCGGTGTCACGGGGCCACTACGTGAGGCAGAAGCATGAAAAGTTTTAAGGTGATCTCGAATGAAACATACCCGAGTAAAGATGCTGCTAAAGTATTGTGATTCATAAGGATGCGACATGATAGATGATTGCATCCACCTGAGGAAGGAAATCGAATACCTGATTCGATGTGGACATCTACGTCTCTTCGTGGCCTCAGAAGGTCGGGACTAGGCACGCCCCCCATTGCCTCGTTATTCGAACCAACACGGCCACCGTGACCCTGAAATCCATGTGATATCGGAGGATTCTGCGGGGAGGAAGTCACGTCGACGTAATATCATCTGCATAGCATCGAGCGAGGAGATGTTTGGAAATACAAAGCGATATCAAACTCTACGACTGAACACCACCCATAACTTTTTGGACTCCGATATGGAAGGTGCCCGACATCCTGTGGCAGTCGTGTGTAAAGGCGTGTGTAACCGAAACGATGCGCCAGTCCACGGTTGACAAGCGGAGCTCGTCGACATCATCTTGGCATCAGCCTTTATAAGATGGGCGCCGAAGGGCTGAGTTGGTCCGCGCCCGCTTTCAGAGTTCTCCCGAGGAGAAAGAAGAATTGCTGCCACAGGAGTTAATCGATTGAACACTCACTTTAGATCCTCGTGTCGGTTCAACAACGATGGTGAGGTTCCTCGCAGTGGATGCCTCGTGAGAAACATAACATCTTTGACAAGTGAGACCCTTCCCTCGATGCCGCCAGAGCCATCACTTCTTTATCATATAGTTTGTAAATTCCACAAACTGCGAATGGGGTAGAAGATGGTTTGAGGAGATCAGTCTGGCCCAGGGATTGTATGGCATCAATGAAATGACCGGTGAGCGACATCTGCATGGATGGGCTGGCATGAGATGGGGTGACTTTTGAGCCACTCTCGCTCTCGGAAAAATTCGGCAGGTATGGCAATGAGCAGACCGGAACATCTTGTACACATGGATCAGTGCAAAAGATATCGGGGACCTCCTGATTCTTGCTTGAAACACTAACGCTGGAAGTATTTGCCTAGAAGCGAGGGGATGTGGGGTAATTGATCTGTGTAGTGATCACACAGTTGGACATTAGCCCTCCTTCACTGTTAAGCAAGAGGTTCGCCAAAGAGATGAAGCGATTGATGAAGAAGTTAACAAAGCTCCTGGCAAGCTATCAGAAGTAAGTAAACGGCCCGGTTGGAAAAGCGTGAGGCCACATATCAAGGTTAGTAAACATAATGTTTAGTAGATTGGAACATCATGGGGTATATATAGATGATATCTTGGTAAAAATCGATTAAAAATTCGAGCTCCGCGTACTACTGGTGGTAGTTCAGTCTTGAAGAACCTGCCTGAAGTTAAATCCCGGCTAAGTGTGCCTTGAGTCTCGGTAGGAAGAATTAGTTTCATAATTCAGCCGGAATGAGGCAAATCAGAGATAAGATAAAGCTCTGCTAGACATGCACCACCTTGAACACCGGGGTGTGTTTGGCCCGGGAGAATAGTTGCTGGCGAGTTTCATCAGATCCGTGTGGTAGCCATTCTTCAAGTTAAAAAAGGCTTTCAACTGGGCCAGAAGAGAGAAGTTCTCGGCTAAAAAGCACCTTAGGCTCCCTCCGTCTGGTAAGTCCCTCAGGAAACTCTTCCCTTTGTTGGCGTTGGATTTCTCAGCGGTATGCGGTCGAGAGGCGAGATGGAGCTGGTCGGTCTGCCTCTTTATGGCCCAGAGGCTTTGAGGAGGCGGAGGAAAGGTATCGAAGATGGAAAGTTGATCTACGTGGTAACCACTGCAGGGAAGCTTCGATCATATTTCGATCACACCTTGAAGTCCCAGCATAACACCAGTAGACGAGATTTGCTGGGCCGAGACCTCGAGAAGGCGATAAAATGGGCCATAGGCTTGGTGAGTTGGAGGCATCGGATAAGCCGGACGACGATTAAGGGCGAGATTTTGGCGAGACTTCATGTAAGTTACCTTGTGCCTCGGGCGTAGCCTAAAAACTACTCGATTGGGCTGACCTACCTATCTTGAGGGTCGGTCGATGGGACGATTCGAAAGCGGTGGGTTGTCGCCTCCCGGATGGGTTGACGTGGATCGCCCCTCCAGGTTCCAGTTTGAGCCTCCGACAACGGGGCCAGTACGGTGTTGTTGTCATAGTCGAACAATCTTGCCGCTTATGGTGATCAACTGGAGATATGTAGTGACTCCCAATTGGTGGTGAAACAAATAGAGGACTCCTACGAAGTTAGGGGTGAAAAAATGATCCCCGCACCTAAAGGTCTACGGAAATTTGGCAAAATTTTCACGGGTTTAGGTCGGCATGCCTGAGGCGAGAGAACAACGCGAGGCGGATGCCTTAGAAAAGCTAGTGACAACACCATAGGAGGATCTAGACAAACTGATACTGGTCAAGCACCTCCCAGAACCCTTGGTGAACATCGACGGTGAAGAAGTGTCCCTGGTAATGTCTGATCCGGTAGATGGACTATCTGGGATGCCAATTGGAATGGAACCTTACCATCGATCAAGGAGGCCTCTAAGCTGGAATGGTCGGTTAGATTCACCAATTCATGAGAATACATATAAGCGAGGCTTTTCGACACCCATCCTTAAATGCATGGAAAGGAAGGCCTTGATTACATGCTTTCAGAGAGGTGCATGAAGGTATACATGTGACCATATGGCTTGAGGTCCTGGCGAGAAAAGACTTTCTTAAGACAAGGATATTATTAGCTTACAATACTTCGAGACGCCACGGAGAGTGGTAAAAAATGCAAGATCTGTGAGAGCATGCTCGATCTCGCCTCCCTTGAGGCAGTGACCTCGATCTGACCCTTAGCCGCTTCGGCGTTAGGGCTAGACTTATTAGGACCCTAGTTGGGAAGGGCCAATCTGGACCATGATGGTAGAAGTGGATTACTTCACCAAGTGGTAAGTAGGAGCCATTAACAGATCATTGAAGCGAAGGTCGCTAACTTTGTGTGGCGGTCCATAATATCACGAGGTCGAATCCACAGAGCCACAGTATGCGATAATGGGAAAAGGTTCGAGCAATCCCAGTTCGGAGATTTTTGGCAAGCTGAGATCAAATTACTACTCATCCCGGCTAATCAGCGATCGATGGATAAACGAAGTCACTATAAGGACTCAGGCGACTCCCAAAGACTAGAATTGGAAAATATAAAGGTCTAGTGTGTTGTGGGCCTCTGGAACGCTACGCCTGGTCAGCGACAAGAAGCCCCATTTGCCTTGGCATTTTAGCACGAGCTGGTAGTGCGTCAGAAATATCTGCTGCTTGAGTTTTTTGAGCATTTGGGTATATTAAAAGTTAAATAGGAATTTTAGGAAATAAGCAGGATATAGGAAATTAATATTAGAGACAAGGGTAAAGTGGTCTTTTACCACTTGAGGACATAAATGGCATAAATCAATAAGTTATATGCCAAATGACATAAATCAATAAGTTATATGCCATTATGGAATTTGAGAAAGATGAAATAGAAATTTGAAGGAATGGAAGGGCTTAAGTGCAAAAATGAGAAAAGATATTAAAAAATGACTTGGCCAAACATGGCCTTAACAAATATGGGATAAGACCAAGGGTGGTCTCATTTTTTGAAGAGAGAACCATAGAGAGGAGAGAAGAGAAGGAGAGAAAGAAGAAGAAGAAGAAAGAAGAGGAAGAAGAAGAAGGAAAGAGAAAAGCCGCCTGATCAAAAGAATTATGGAACTATTCTTGGTATAGATCATATGGGTTGTGGCATTCTAGAAAAGTTTGGAGTTCAACCTAGGGTTTGTTAAGTTTCATCCTAACCAAAGATATAATATGAGAATTAAGGTTGGTAAGCTCTAAATCCATAAGAAAAGTAAGGGAATCCTTCCTTTGAGGTTGGATTGGTTAAACCGACAAGCAATTGAGTTTAGGGTTTAGAATAGAACTAACAAAATCTTAGGTTTTAGCTTGTGTATGGAGTTAAGACCCATATTAGAATAGTTTTGGAATAAATTCATAAAAAGTTTGAAGAAAGATATGTAATTGAAAGATGAAGTGAGGAGAAAAGAGATCATAAGATGAATTTGAAGTGGTCTTGAAGTGTTTATAAAGTATAGAGTTGATTTGGGTATCAAAGATATGGAAAAAAGGGAGAAAATACACATTCTGGACATTTTCAGGTCATGTATGCAGTGCACAACACAATGTGTGTGCCGGTACCCTTCAACCCGATGTCTGGGTACACACAGGGTGTGCCGATCACCTTTGTTATGTTTTCAATTTAGGCCAATTTTCGTATTTTGGCTATAAATTCCTCATTTCTTATCCGATTTGAGTGATTCAAGTGGTCAATTAAAATAGACTTCAAGGAGAATCAAACATAAAGAAATAGACATTGTCAAATTCTGACTCTAAGTGGCCCAAAAATGCACTCAAAGTGGGGCCATGTTTAAGTCAAATTCTGCATCAGTTGAACATAGAGTAGTCTGGGTTGTTTCGGACGTATCTCTAGTTCCGGTGCTCCGAATTGGGTGATTCCAGTTGGAATAGAACCCTTAGCACCTTAGCTTTAAATGAATACAAAGACCTAGTGTCAAAAATGAAGTTAATACCCCGAAAAATGAGTAATACAAACTGTCACTAGTAAAATCGGTAAAATGACTAGTTGGCATGAAAATGCCATAACTTTATTCTGGATGATCCGATTGGATTGATTCCAATTCCTAAGTTAAATAGATTCATAGAGGAATAAGAATATATGAATGAGGTGTGATTTCATAGACATCATAATTTACAAGTATGAAGTGCCATATATATAATAAGCGTGAAATAAGGAAAATATAGAAAATGTGATGTGTATAGATGTGTGCATGAAATATGAATATATTATGAACATAGGATTATCTGATAAGATATGGTAAGTATAAGTCATGTAAAGATATGATATAAGATATGATCGGATATGTCATAGAATATAATAGTCACAAGAAAGTACATGAATGATAGGCACATATGAATATAAAGATTTATATGATGTGAACATATATTTGTGTATAAGCGAATAGTTGGAACATGATAGAAATATAGAAAGTATAAGATAGATAAAGGCATAGCGGGAATACGTAAATGATATGAATATATGATGAACATGCAGGTATCATGCCCCGGGTGATCTCGGTTCGACCCGATCAGTGGATAAGGCGAGTAAGGCGTGAGACTTTCTATACTATATACTATACTATCTTTGTCTTTGGGACTCTCATGGCTTTGTTCTTTCTGTTTGTGCACATGTACACAGTAGTATACAACAATTTACAGCACTAACAAAATCATTTTACATATACCCAAAGACTTCATAGGAATTGGTGTCCGTAATCTATACACATATACTGAGTCTCATTTACTTATACAAATACTTATACATGTACATTTCTAATACAAAACATCGAGAATTCTTGAGGCAGTATTTGGTGAGCACCTATCTCGAGTCGCGCACAAGCGTGTGGAATGTTACGTCTTCTAGCCTTCTCTTGGTACCTACACGGATTGAACACACATTGCTAAACTGCAGCTTAGTGAGACATAAACTTGGACAACCGCTTAATGGTGGCGAGTACAAGCTTATACATATACATTTATATATCTATACATATTTACATAACATTAATTCCTTCTCATCGTATATTTCTATTGCATGTCGATCTTTCACATTACTGTTCTGCTGTCTTTGGCATATCCTTTATCTGTTTTTGTGTTCTTCTATAGCATATCATGTCTCTAGTCTATGTCTTTTTCATCTTTCAGTACTATGATTTATTGTATTCTATGTACTATTACATATATCATTTCTTAGACTGTGTATATATCATGTCTTATTTCATGTAATGGTTACACGCCCATGTTATACTTTTCATTCTTCATATCCTTTTCGTGTACTATACTTTGTACTTTCCATCTACTGTATTCACGTACTGTTCTTATACTATTTTCATATATCTATATTCATGTCTTTGTTCATTTCCTATCTTGTTTTCACATTACCACTTTTCATATGGCTTTCTCTTTTATGTACTTGCATATATTTATCATATATTTTCATATGCTATTCATATACTATCTTTTCATATGCTTTTTGTATACTATGCTTTTCGTATACTATACTTGTTCATATACTTTTCATGTTACATGTACTTTTCATATCATCATATTAACGCACCTTTATTCTTGCAGCCCATGCATACTTTCATCTCATAAGCAGTGCTATGCTTCTCATATCATGTCATATGTTCTATACATGTCATTTCCTTTTAGGTTTCATGTCTGCGAATACCTTAGAAGCCAGATATGGAAGCCTGTATACCGTCTATCGGCTATGCGAGACGATTGATCTCTATCTGATAATACCAGAAGTACTCGTCAACATGCGAGGCAGTGACCTATGCCATATGCTATGGTACGAAGGTACTATCCAGCATGCAAGCGTTGATCTGCAATACATTATGGTGACCCTTATTGGAAATTTGCGATCAACCGGGATCTATAGCAGCATCGATCAAGCGGGGCCTCGATAAATTGTCTGTAGATATGCTGCAATGACATCTTCCACATGGGCATGCTATCTATCCTGCGAATTATAAACGAGACAATCAACTTTATTACATTTTCTGTACATATTTCATAAGCATGAATAACTATCGTTATCATGATTGCTTATGCATATATATTGTCATTACTTTACTCTGTATTAATTCTCATATCACAGTTTCATATTACGGTTCTCATATATCTATATTACATATAGTCATATCTCTTTATATCATTGCATTTCTATCATGATTTAGCTATTTCTTGTACTTTCTATATTCCTATAATGTAGGCTTTTACTCATTCACATTTTCATATATGTTCTTATCATTTATCTGAATGTTCTCATTTCTATGCTTTGTCATCTTACTTATCTCATTGTTCTTATATTTTATGCCTTTCTACCATGTGTTCTAGCATGTTCCATCTTATTCCTTTCGGTATGTCTATCATATATTCTATCATTTACATATTCCTATCATGTCTTTATCTATTCATATACTTTCTATATTTCATCATGTTCCATCTATTCGTTCTGTATGACAATCCTTATGTTCACAATATAATCTTATATTCATATGTGCCTATCAATTGTGTACTTTTAGCTATTGTATCTTGCAGCATATCTATCCATATCTTATGCATCTTGCAGCTTATACCTATATATCTTATGACATATCTATATTAATATCATATTTCATGTTTTTTATGTTTCTCTCCATATATTACATTTCTATATTTTCCTTGTTTCATAGCTATTACATATAGCACTTCATATATATAGTATGATGTATATGAAATCCACCTCATTCATATATTCTTATTCTCTATGAATCTATTTTACTTAGGAATTGGAATCAATCAAATCGGATCATCCAAACTAAAGTTATGGCATTTTCATGCCAAACTAGTCATTTTTACCGATTTTTCTAGCACAGTTTAAAATATTACTCATTTTTCCGGGGTCTTAACTTCATTTGACACTATTTCATAATCATTTAACGCTAAGGGTGCTAAGGGTTCTATTCCAACTGGAATCACCCACCCGAAGCACCCCTAATCTCCAAGTTACTATCCACAACAACCCTAATTTCTATGTTCAACACTCAAACCAGAATTTGGTTTGTACATGGTCCTACTGAGTGGATTGGGCCACTTAGAGTCATAATTTGACGATGTCTATTTCTATATGGATGGTTCTACTTGAAGTATATTTTAATTGGCCACTTGAATCACTCAAACTCGAATAAGAAACTATGTTTATACTAAATACAAAACTCCGGGTCAAAACCTAACGTATCAAAGAAATGTATTCGAGAAGACGCCAATACGCATGTGCATACGCTGGGTCAAAATGACCATAACACAGCATGCACTGCACATGCTCGCTCAGACGCATACGTCACCCGAAATGCCCAAAATGTGTGTTTTTCTCTCGCTTCTATATTTTATTACTCCAATTCAACTATATACTTTATATACACCTCAAGACCACTTCAAATTCATCTTATGACTTTTCTACTCAATCTATCATTCACCCTTCTCTTATTTCAAAGACCTATCATGAATTACTTCGTAAAAACTATTCTAATATGGGTCTAACCCATACATAAGCTAAACTCAAGGATTTGTTAGGTTTATTATAAACCCTAACTCACCGCTTGTCATTAACTATGAACCACCCTCAAAGCAGGATTTCCTACTTTCTCATGATGTAAGCCACCAACCTTAATTTCATTATATCTTGATTAGATAAACTTTAACAAACCCTAGGTTCTGGAAATCCTAAACTTTTCACGCTATGGCAAACTCCATATGATCTATACCAAGATTAGTTCCATACCAAAATCCAAGCCTCCATACCTTAATTCCTCGTGGGCTATTGGCTTCTTCTTCCTTCCTCTTCTTCTTCTTCTTCCTTCCTCTCCCTCTTCTTTCTCTCTCTCCTTTTCTTCTCTCCCGTTTTTTCTTCTTTTTCGGGAGACCAAAATATAAGATATTTTGATCCCAAATTAAGGCCATGTTCAAGACAAAAACCCATTTTTTTGTTTTAAGTTTTCATAATTGCATTTTCATTCCCATTTCTTTATCTCTTATTCCATCTTTTCTATATTTGCTTCTAATCCCATCTCTTCATCTTATAACACTTAAGTCCTTAAGTGGTAAATTACCACTTTACCCTTGGCTCTCGAATTAATTCCGGGTCTCTAATTTTATTTCCGAAAATTTCCATTTAGCTTTTAATATACTCTAAACAAGTCCGAAACTCCACAGTGATATTTCATTGCTATATACCGAGAGTGAATAAGATGGAAATGTTGTGAACACATGATAGAAAGGCATAAATGCATAAGAACGATAAAGAGAGCAAGCAAAAGATGATAAAGCATGTGAAAGAGTACATGTGACATGAATGATGTGTATATATACGAATATATGAATGAGTAAAAGCATACATGATATGAATATAGAAGTACAAGCATACTTAAATCACATGTAAACGTATAAAAGCGACATGGTCAGATAAAGATATATATGATTACATGAATACAAGAGTGCATAGATGCATTCATGATATAAGGATGTGATTTACATATATGATACGAAGACAAACTAAATGATAGCAAAAGATATGAAATATGAAAACAAATCGAAATGTGTGAACATGAACATGAAAAGCAATACGCCATAAACACGTAATGTGATTAAGATAATACGACGCGAGTTATGAAAGACATATGATCATATGACTACTCAAAGACCAAAGAATGAATGATGGATCGTCCCGTTTAGTAATTTCAGACTCGACACGTCTCAAGACTCGATTAGTACTTCGAGATCCTCAATAAGGTCTCTAAGACTCGACAGCACTGCACTCTCGATTAGTGCTACTTCAAGACTCCCGCTCAACACTCCCAGACTCCGCTGGTGCCATGGCACCACTCCAGAACAGACCTTCTGCAAGACTTATCAGACACATCCTCTACTCATTCTTGCGATCGTCTCAGTAAATAAACCGGAGAGATTTATAAGACTCGAATGTTAATCGAGTAAAGAGTAAATAGTATAGGATAATAGATAGCGAAAAAGTACAAGCATGAACGACATAAGAAGTATACGATAGTACAAGTAAGGAAAGGAAGAATGAAAAGTATAGTATTTGAAAAAGCACATTATACGAATATCATATGAAAAGTATATGACTTCACATATGCAAGTACATAAAAGAGAGCCATATGAAAGTATACCGCGAAACAAGATAGAAAATGAATAGTACATGAATATAGATAAGAATAGAACATGAATACAGTATATAGAAAGTACAAAGTATAACACACGAAAAGGATAGAAAGTAGATAGAAGCAGAAATGATATAAACTATAATATATGAAAACATATGAAAGTTTATGTGAAAACCTATGATAAGATATGATATGATAAAGGAAAGTATAAGTCTTATACTCCTACGAGATATGAAAGATGAGATAGAAATTCACGTAATATGAAAAATAGAGATATGATAAAGTACGCTTTAAGTCAGTACAAGACAAGTACAAACAGATAATAAAGATAGTATATGATGTAATAAAGAACGCATAAAATGTATGTAAAGTATGTGAACAAATACTTAAAAGTATATAAAGGAGACACAAACACATGTAATGTGTATCAGAAAAAGATCGACATGCAATAGAATATAAGATGATAAGGAATTAAAGTTATAAATATGTTTGTATATATATAATGCATATGTATAAGTCACACAATTACCATTTGGTCATTCATGCTATGTTCCCACTAAGCTTATTTAGCACGGTAAGTTCAATCCACGCAGTGACCAAGAGGAGGCTGTGGTGATGGTGACATCTACATCAAGAAAGCAGCCGACTCAGAGATGTGCTCACCAAATTCTCGGCTCCTAATCTCCCGATGTTTTAATAGAAAATGTGCCATGTATAAGTAAATCTGGACTCAGATACGCCAGATGAGTCATGATGGACACCCCACCCTAAGTGGTAGCCTCAGATGCTAAGAAATGATTTTGTTATTACAAATGTTCATACCACAGGTACAAGTACGCCTCCGAGTGCGAATGCGCCAATAAGATCCCCAAAGATATAAGATGATAAGATCGCGCCCGGACTGTCGGATCCGCCCATCTGCCCGGACCGAATCCAAGGATAGTAGCACCTGCCGAGGTCGGGCAAGTCACCAAGAGTCGAGTTCACAAAGATCGAGCATAATGAGGAAATTCTCCGCCTGAACCTTGACCACCTAGAAGAAAAACGCGAGCAAGCCATAAAGCGTGCCGAGGACTATCACAAGAAGACAACAAAATATTACGACTGAAGGGTCTAGCCAAGGAGTTTTAAGCTCGATGACCTAGTTATAAAGAAACTCCTGCCAACAAGGAAAGACCCCACACACGGGAAGCTAGGACCTAACTAGGAAGGACCCTACGTGGTTGATGAGCTTAAAAGTCATCTCTTTTTAGTCCATTTTTCTGTTTAATTTTCAGTTAAAATTGAATATTTAATATACGTATGAAGAAACCCACCACCATTAATAGCGTGAAATAAGCAAGAGCATGGAAAACGCAAAGAATAAGTGGAATAAAGCGCAAAGTGGAATCACAGAGCGTAAATGACAAAACGGCGAGTCAACGATGCGCATTTTAGATCTACACGCCCAGTCAAGTCGTGACCGTGAAGATCAAGAGAAATCGGCGCATGTCGTGACAGGAACACAAAGATGCAATAAGAAGGAGCGTAAATTAAAGCGAATGACGTCGCAATGTAAAAATCGAGGTCGCTACATCATCACTAACCATTGCAACCGATGCAGCGGTAACGTGATGTCGCGATTAAGAAGACCGATGTTCGCGACATCAAGAACCACCGGCCGTTATTGTGCGTAGACTTAATGTCGTCGCACATCAAGAGAGATCAACTAAAGGCTTCAAACTGAATAAGTCACTTACATCGTGGGACACCCGCTCAAGGAAATGCGACAGAGCCGATGTCGCTACAAAGGAAAACTGGTAGTCGCTACATCATGACAACCGCTGAGCGGTGCGTGAGACTTCAGCCTACGTCAGCGACAAATATCCCGATGTCACACATCGTGAACAACCATCAAGACTCCGCAAGGAATTAATGGATGTCACGACAGCGCCATGATGTCGCGACATCACAACGATCATCCGAGATGTGCAGGTTCACTGGCGTCGCGGACATCGGTGAACAGACCGCGGAGACTCAAGGTCGCTACATCAGAACGACCAGACCAAAGATGCAGAAGAGAAGCGGGATGTCGCTGAAGCCACATCATGTCGCTACAACAAGAGCACTCAGTCAGTTTACGTCGACAAAGATGACGTCACACGCGGGAGATTGATGTCGCTGACATCCGGGCGACATCGCCAGCGACCGCAAAGGCCTTAAGCCGAGGTCGCGATAAGATGTCGGCATCGCGACATCGTGAGAGAGAACACCTGAAACCTCGTTTAAGACGCGGCAAGACGTGTCGCGATAGGCGATGATGATGTTTCGAGATCAAGAATGACTAAATCATATTATATATGTACCGTCGCTGACGGATCGAGGTCACAAGGACCTCGATGATGTCACGACAAGGAACCGGTTCGCGACATGAACAAAGAACTCGCCCGGATACTCTACATCTACGCAAAGGCACGACAAGTGCCCAATTCAAAGAACCCTATAAATACACGCCTATCCAACAAGAAAGTAGCTTCGCGCTACGCACGAGAGGCAACCGATCACGAAAGCTCATTTTTCTTTTCTTTTATTTTTTTTCTTTTTATTTCGTTGTTTTGAACGCCAGAGCGCATTATGTTTTGTAGCATTTTCTATTTTCGCGTATTTTCGAACTGGATGTTATCGTTAAATGGGTTTCGAATGCGCATTTTTATTTCTTTCAAATTACTACCGAATGTTTGAAGTTCGGGGACAAATTCGAATTACCGCTTCGCCTAAATCGCGCTTTCCTACGACTATAGGAATGTCAGACGTGTAATTTAGCACCGAGAACTAAAATTTCCACAATCAACGCTATCGCCGTAATTTATCTTTCCCGTAATGCTCTGTATAGCTTGTTAATTTCGCTTACTAATTTACTTCCGCATTTTGGTTTATTTGATTTTCGATCTCGAATACCGCTTTCTTATACCCATTAAGAATCATACACACTCCGATTTCAAGGAAGTCCTCCGCGTGACACAAAGGGAAGACAATCCGGGGTAACGCTCTAAATTTTTCAAGGCATACTCAACCGCACAGGATCCTCGCGCTTTGCAAAGTTCAATCGATAAACTTTCCTCACTTGGTCAAGAATGAGTTGAACGAAGTATCCACTTAAACAAGCAAAGAGGTTCACCTCGGTCGGATAATTGAGTCCAATCTAGGTGAGATCAAGGAAGGTTGATCTATCCACAATTTAGGAGGGAGCAATACGGAAGTTGTATATCCTTGCTTGACCAATAACGGAAGTTAAGGTTTACGATTCACCAAAATGGGTATGAAGTATTGTAAAGAAAAATACCAGTTAAGAGTCCTTTTAAAAGGCGATTGACTCATTCTGTTTTGTGCCGAGCACAGGAGCCTAGGTTATAGATAGATAATGAAATGTGGAGTGTGGAGAGATCCGGTTTGCACTACATTTGCCTTCAGACCGGTGCACGTGCGAATTAAGCAGAGAAATTCTATCGAGATTTTGCTACGGTGATAATTCATATAGCGTTTCTATTGATGTGTCTTTGAGGATAACTATTCGAGTATTCATTTCTTTGATAGAAATTCATTATTCTTTATTCTTTATCTCCCGCAGGTTAATTTGGATTACGCCGGTTATTTCCTTTTGTTCTTCAATTTTCCGACATCGAATCTTTGGACCCCAAATGTCTTTGTCGTCGAATAGTATGAAACCGGTAGTCAGGATTAGTTGATGAAAAATTCTTGAGATCTTTATTGGGATCGATATACGGACTTAAATCCATTTACTACTTGTTGACACATTACACTTCGCGAATAATAGCAAAATCAAAACAAACTTTGAAAATGACTTATTTTAGAGATTTACGTTCTACATATTATAATTGCCCACAAGTTTATGGCAAGGTTCTTGAGGATTAATTAACCAAATCAGCACAGATAGTGTCGTAAATTTGTATAAGTGTTTGATTACGTACTGACAAGTTTTATAAGCGCGGATTCTTGTAGTGGATCGGTTTCAACACATCAATATTCGAACAAAAGAAGAATACTAATTTGGACATTTTTAAAGAAAGAACAAAAGCCAGCGGAACAAAACGTTGACTCATTTAGCCGCGACTTTAACGAGCCATATTGAAAAATGTTTGTCGATTTGACTAATCTATTAATGGAAGTGTGTTTTGCTTTTCAGAAAACTTTGATGCATAGGAAGCAGGGCACCCCGTCGTTCCGGTGATGCGAGAAATAGAAAGGGCGCTTCGACTTGAGAAGACCAAGAAGGCGAAAACTCAACCATGGAAGAAGAAGGCGGGATCGGGGTTGAAGTACATACGAGAGGAAGCTAGAGGCTCGGAGTCAGCGTCTGATGGGGATTTGCGGAGGCCCGATATACGGGAAGAATATTCCGACCATCGAGGCTGACTGCCGGTTGATGCTAATGGTACGGGGTCAAGCCCGGCCGCCGATTATAATGATCGGCCGGCATCAGGTTCTTGGTCATCCAGAAGATCCAAAAGCGGCACAGGGAAGATTCACCAGGATGGTATCTTGTTAAGGCGAATGGGGTGGGCGAGAAGTCATAAAGCGCACCTATTCCCATTCTCCTTGATATTTCAATGGTATGAATCCATTACCATATGGTTGTTGATACTTGGGAAAAGAGTTAGTCGAGAGCTTTACTTAGGTAGATTCTTTCCCCGAGCCTTAACAACAGAAAGAAGGAGAGAAATCATTGTGTTTCGTGGGGGAAGATGAAAGCTGTATGTAGCTTAAGGGAAAGATTCAAGCGAGTTCTTTGAGAAGATGTCCAAATGCATGGGATGCGTCTAAAGACTCAAATGGACATTGTATATCATGCCATGAATGGAAACATATCAAAAGGGATCATCGATGCTTCATGCTTGTGGAGCATTCAAAAGAAAAAGTCTTTGAAGAAGCGGGAGGCGGGATTTGAAGGAGTTGGCGAAATGTAACAGTAGAAAACTCATACGAGGCGTGAGAGAAAGCAGCGGAGAGAAGGGAATGCTATGGGCGGAAGACACCAGATGACGACCATGGAGGCCCGAGGCTGGATGCCATTATGCATAGGTTAGACAAGCGAGAAGAAAGACACCTGCCCCTTTCGTGAAATAGAGCGTCGAAAGAGTTAATGAAGGAAGTCTTTGAGAGGGGGCTGAAGGAATTTGTGAGGCTGGGAGTTAATTATTTGGGTGAGCGAGGCTTATCATTTTAAACCCGATCCCAGCCTTCGGCCGCATTATCACCCGGCCTTTCGAACCATGAGAACTTCGTATGGTGGAGGGCTTCTCAGGCAAGCGGGACCGAGAACCCTCATCCAAGTGTCGGCTGACCACTGGGTTCCATCGGCGGCGACGAGACGGGAAATGAGCACGGGGTGAATACGGGGGCGGAGGAGAGTCCAGTTTTCGAGGAGCGGATCTTGCGGTTATGGGATGACCATTGTGATGAAAGGGGTCTTTGACATGATAATAAGAAGATGTGTGTCGGAAAGGTGAGCAATGACATTTCAAATGGAATCGTGCATCACCATATGGGACACACCGGGGGAGAAAGAGCGACTCAAAGATACTCAGTCGGGGTTTATTGGCCAACTATCTTGAGGGATTGTGCGGAATGGGTGAAGCTGTGTGATCGATGCAGAAAAGTTGGAAATATCGTGGGAATGAAATGCCCTAAGGTATTATGGGTGAAACAAATTTTTGATGTTTGGGAATAGATTTTATGGGACCCTTCCTACATCATTTGGAAATATTTATATCACGCTAACGTTATGTCTCCAAATGGGTGGAAGCAGTTTCTTGTCCGAAGAATGATGCTAACACAGTTGTGAGTTTCTTGCAAGGGAATATTTTGAGCAGGTTTGGCACCCCCAGAACCATTATTAGTGATGGAGGAACCCATTTTGCGAACAAAATATTTGCAAAACTCATGAGGCGGATATGGGATCGAGCATGTGAGTTTGCTTATCATCCCCGAACCCGATGGACAAGCGAAATTTCAGCGAGGAGATCAGAATACTTGAAAAAGGCGTGAGCTGAGCGGGAAAGGATTAGTCTTCAAACTTGATGATGCACTACAGACTCTGAGGATTGCTACAAAACTCCCATTGGAATGTCCCACGTCTGAGTTGTTTTTAGTGAACCATGTCATCTCTCTTGAATTAGAATAAGGCAATGTAGGCCATGAGAAGTTAACCGATTTCAAGGCTGCCGAAGGAAGAAGGCGCTCCACGTATGCGAGATTGGAGCGAAATGAAGCTTATGTGATGCTCGAATATCTGAGGATAAGACAAAAGCGAATGGCATGATCGGAGGATCTTTGAAAGAGTTCGAACAGGGGATCGGGTTCTGTTGTTTAACTCAGGAGCGAAATTATTTCGGAAAATTAAAATCGATTGGAGTGGACGGCTACACGGTGAATTGTCAAGTACTACATTGGGCGGTGACGTGTTTGCTACGGGTGAAGGGTCCAGGTCGATGGACAAGTTAAAAAAGCATTACCTGACGGGGAGGAGGAAGTTGAAGAACTCAATGAAGTTCTTGAGGAAAAGAAGATGAACCAATGACAAGTCAGGCTAAGGACTCAAGCGAAGCGGTAATGGGAGGCAACCCATGAGGATTTCAATCTTGATTTTAAATTTTGAATTATTTCTTTCTTTAGTTCTTCTTTGAATAGAAATTAAATTTGTTTTCTAGAAGAGTAGATTTAAATTTTTATTAGAATTCGATAGTGTTTAACTAGAATCTTCTGTATTATTGCAGTGATCTTACTTGAGGTTCAAGACATGAATAAGGTCTGATTAAAGGAATGAGTTCGGCGACTTGCCGGAGGAGTAGCGACATGAGAAAAAGGGGAGTAACTTTCTCTTTAACGAATCTGCACATGTATGATTAGACTAATTGTTCATCGTTGCACGAAATGTACTGGATGAATGTAAGTGTATTAGAAACAAGAACAAAATTCAAAGTTTTACAAATCATTGGGAATTAAAGGCTTGGTCACAACCAGAAGGGTCATGTCGCGACATTAGCTAATCTCCACATCTATCTTTATTGATGTCGTGACAGTTTTGAAAGAGCGATTAGTGAGTAGTAAGGAAAGGAGATTCATGTCGCGACATCCTTTGTGATGTCGCGAAATAAGCATGCGACACATGCAAACTCATTGCCCGAAAAGCCCTAAATTTAAGCGACCTCGAATAAAAGTGGCGGAATTGAAGTCGCGACAAGTCATAAATGAAACATTAATCAGCACACGAACATTGATTGAATTACAAGCTGTTGGAAACCGTCTCATTCAACTCCACATTACGCCTGACCGTTACGCCTTTGTGGCACCTGCGGATCTACGACCTCGAAAACCTGGCGATCCGACCTTGAAAAGCTTTCTCTTGCTTCGATAGGTGAAATTCCCACCTTTGGTTCCTAACCTAGACGAGATAATGAGGAACACGAACAATCGAGAAGAAACTCATCGAGAAGAGAGCAGTTGGGTAGAGAATGAGTCGGGAAGAACAAGCGAGAAGAGGCATGCATCGGGCTTTTCGAAGCTCAGGCAAGCTTCTCAGACGGAGCGAAAGGGAAGGGAAAGAGGAGAGAAGAAGAAGAAAGTAGAAGATTTCATATCGATGAAGCTTATTCTCGGTGGAAGAAGTATTACGCTAACGAGGAACTTTTATTCTGAGAGAGGAGATTGAACTTGATGACTCCTTTCAAGGAAATGATAGAGCAGAGAGGATGGGGAGAGACTCTGCGCACGAAGCGGATATCTGGCATGTAGTGAGAGAATTTTATTCAAACATGGTAGGAAGGAAGGATGGAAGCCGTTTATGTTAGAGAGTCGGGTCTCATCTGAGAAGCGAGGTACGTCGATGGGGCACATGGGATTACGATACTGCAAGCATGGCTCCGAATTCAAGAAAATTTTAGGCTTAGAGATTTTAGAAGATTACTGACTCAACGATGGAAGGCGCTGATTAGACCAAGAAGAGGAAAGCGAGGAACTGCGAGCAGGGAGCCTCTTGAAGAAGCAAAGGTATGGTTTTACTTCACGGCGTCTGTTTTGGTTCAAATATGAAGACATTTATGCAGTGAGAGAAACGAAGGCATCTTCAGCGTATGCGATACTCAAGAGTACAAGATCAATATAGAATTTATCATAGAGAACTCTATCATGAAGAATATTATCATGAAGGAACAAAAGGGTACGCTTCCGCTGACAACGATCAGTTCTATGCTTGAAGGTGGGTGAAGAATTTGGTCGAGAAGAAGAAGTCCAAGAGCTTCACCACTCCTTCTGACGGGAGTTATGAGGGGCGAAGAAATCGAGAGGAAAAGTCTTGGTAGAACGGAGTGAAGCCAGTGAAGGACCCGGGAAAGGAGACCCGAGGCCAGCAGTGAGGAATGAGCACCCCGGGTGACATCCCGAACGCAATGGTATGTTTCGCAGATGTGAAGGGCGAGATGAAGGCGACCTATAGACTTTTTCCATTCCCTTGAGCGGTTCTCCTCTGTACAAGCGAGGAATTTCCAACACGGAGAGAAAGCTCGAGAGGAGCCTGAGAGGGAATGATTCAATTCTAGGCTCATTTGATCTGAGAAAGAATAGAAGAAGAGAGAAGGAATGGAACATAAAAGCAGGGAGTCGAGAGGGATGTATGAAAAAGAATTGAAAGAAGAGATCAACGAGTGGGAAGAAGAATTAAACGAGAAAGAAAGGGCATGAGTGGAGATCGAAGAGAGAACAACGTGGAAGGAAGAAGCTGAAGGCAGAAAAGAGAGGCAGATGGGGAAAATGTTAGACGCGAGGAGAGGAGTTGAGAAATGAAGGAAAGGAATCGAATCTTTTCTTGAAACTCAAAGCGAAAGTCATGAAGCTTTCTATAACCAGCGGTTTGATCGAGATGCTTCGACTCCTAGCATTCTTTAAGAAAGAGATAAGGAGCATGACACAGGTGGGGAGACGAGATAAGGGTTTCAGATTGCTATTCAAATCTACAGAAGGCTGAAAACAATTTAGACGATAGAGATAAAAAGCAATGGGAAATTGAATCCTCTGAGGCGAAGGAGTGTTTGGAAGATTTAGATTTGATTAACAACAATCTTTCTAAATTCTTGGAAGTCATGACTGAAATGGAGAGGACAATGAATGACTTGGGAAAGAGACAAGAATTACTAAATAAGAAGGTTGATCTCTCTAATGAGATTGTCATTGAAGAAACAGTTAGAGAAACGAAGAAAAGAGAGAGTAATTCCACTCCATTCCCGGCTCATTTGAACACTTTAGACTGGATCCTCACGATATTTTTATACCTTTTCCAAAAGAAGAAAAAATAGACCTTCTCCTTAACACTTCATTAACATCCCTATCCTTTACTGTGTATCCAACAGTTGCAAAGAAAATCAGAAATAAAATGAGAAATTTAAATTGAATTGTTTTGTGCTACTTTGCATTTGATTGTTCAATATTAATTTGTTTGTGGTTGCATGATTGGAAAATCAAAGTAGGAAATAGTTCGAATAAAAGCTGGCAGAGAGGTCATGGTTTTACCCAATTGAATGACGGTTAGAGTAGAATAAAAATTGAAATGAGGAAAAATTGTAGAATAAGGACAAAATGCATAGTTTAATTAAAACACAGTACAAAAATTACTTATATTTAAGCTGAAGTCCGAGTTTAGAGGAAGGAAATACAACAGGATAGACGAACATATTTTGAGTTTGTAGTATGAAACGATAAGTCGAGGAACACAATTGAATATCAATTAACTTAACAACTCATCGATAAAAATGAGTCAGATACTCCTTATAGTTAGTGGCAATTTACTCCGTCAGGGTTCTAGAATTTGTTAGATTATTGATTGGCGAAATCCTAGGTGTCGGTGTGTGATCTGGAGCCATTCTTGAAACAGTTGAGCACTTCCAGGCCACCATTATGTATATGCTTTTATACACCTTGATCCACGATTTGGGCAAAATATTCCATGTTTTCGAATAATCCGGTGCAAACCAAGCCATCTTATCACTAATCCTTCCCGATAAAGAACCTATGATAACTCGAGAACTCAAAAGGAGAGGAAGAGATAAAGTTTGGGGAACAATTTAGGAAAGCTAAAGAGATGCTAAGAGGAAATTGAAAGAAGAAAGATCTCGAGCAATACAAAAGGAAAGAAAGCTAAAAAATTAGTTTTGTCTTGTGGCTAACTCTCTTGAACAATTAAGTTCTTAGGGGTGTTTCGACACCTAGTACCCTAATATCATATGGTATAGAGACTCTTAACCCAAAGTTCGCTAGGTGTTAGAAGCTGGGAACTGAAAACAAGCACAATTTGAAGGGTGATTAGAGGAGAAAATTTCCCGAGTTAAATTCTGAAGAGAATTGGGAGCATCACGACTTTTGAAGAAGAGATTCAAGGTAGCATCGAACATGAAGTTTTGGGAAGTTTGGAAATTCTGAGGAGAAATAGAGTTGAGGAGAAAGAAAAGAGTTTTGGAGTTATCTCGGCCTAAACATTCCATTCATCCTACCCTTTACCTAAGCTTAACATTACAAGCCCAGGCGATTGATCTTGAAAATTTGAAATCACCTACATTAAGTGGAGATCAATATGAAAAACAAGCTTATGGAATCTGGAAGAATGAAACAATCTAAGGTGTGAAGAACTTTAGGAGTTAAATGACTCATTATAAATTGAAAGGAATGTGATTCATTGTGTGAGGATCCAACGAGTATATTGTTTGTAAAAAGATCTGACATAATAGTTTGCATAACATAAAGAGTAGAGACTAACCTTGAATTGGACTGGAAGTTAAATGTACAGAAATTTTGCATACCTTGAATTGCAATTAAATTGGACTCACTCAAAGAATAAAACAAACGAGAAAAATGTCCTCTTGTTTGAGGACAAACAAATCTTTCTTTTCTTTGCTTAGGGCAGCCAAAGGGAATTTTAAGTTTGGGGAGTTTGATGAGCTTAAAGTCATCTCTTTTTAGTCCATTTTTACGTTTTAATTTTGATTAAATTGAATATTTAATATGCAAATTATCAGAAGAAACTCACTGATTGTCATTAGCGGAAGGAGGCTTAAGAAAGATGGAAAATCACGGCAATAAGTGGAATAAAAGTGCGATTAGATTGGAAGCGAAATGATGACAAAAAGCGTGAGTCAACGTCACGATTTTAGATCTACGGTCAGTTCGAGTCGTGACCTCGGGAAGATTGAAGAAATTGAGGCATGTCGTGACGGGAACACGATTATAGGCGTGAAGAAGGAGCGAAATTAAAGGAATGATGTATATGAGAAAATCGAATTCGCGACATCATCACTAACCATTGCAAACCCGGCTGTGAGTGTGATGTACGCGGCGAAAAGGCGATGTGTGACATCAGAACCCTTTGGTTGTTCTGAGGGCGGAGACTTAATCTTTGAAGTCGTGACATCAAGAGGAGATCAACTAAAGGCTTGAGCACTATGAGGTTGAAGTCACGACATCGGGGGGGACACAGGATTCGAGGAAAGCAATCTGGGAGGCGTGCAGCCGTGACAGAGAAGCGAGTCGCGACATCGTAATGACCGGTGAAAGTGCGGGGGCTTGAGCCGATATCGCGACAACATCGATGTCGACATCGAAGCGCAACCATTGAGAAACGCGAGGAATTAGAATGGATACAATCGCAGCCAGGCCATGATGTCAGCGACATCCACAGCAGATCATCACAGCTGAGGCGAGGCGAGGGTTCCGACCGATGTCGTGACGCCGAGCGAGCCGTGGAAACTGCGAAGTCGCGACATCGGGGAAACGACCCGGATCAGATCACGAGAGCCATAAAGGATCAGCCGACGAAGACATTGATGTCCATGACAGCGAAGCGACAGTTGAAACACAGGTTCCATAAAAGATGATGTCGCGACGTGAGACTGATGTCGCGACATCAGAAGACATCAGTTGAAGGCTGCAAGGCCTTAAAGGCGAGAGGTCGCGACAAGATATCGACAACATCAGCGACATCGGGGAAAACAAGTGAAACACGCTAAGGCGTGCGAAGATGTCGACAAAGATGATGATGTAGCGACATCGGGAATACTTAAATCAAGCTATATAATTATCGCAGGAAGTCGCGACACATGGGATCGAGGTGCGACACCGTGTCCGCAACCGAGGCGAAATCGCGACATGAGCGATAACAGGCACGGATACTCGATCCTGGCGGGCTACATTGGGATTAAGGCCCGGTCGGGAACCCTATAAATACCACGGTATCCGGCTTCGATGCAAAGTAGCTTGGCGACGGGCGAGAATTACGGATTCTTTGAAAGCTCATTTTCTTTTCTTTTATTTTTTCTTTTATTTTGTTGTTTTGAAGGCGTTTTAGAGCGGATTATGTTTAGCATTTTCATTTTCGTTTGTATTTTGAATCTGGATGTTATCGTTTAGTGAAGGTGAATCACGGATTTTTATTTCTTTTCAAATTACTGGAATGTTTGAAGTTCGAGACGAATTTAAGATTGATCGTTTGGTTTCCGAAGTGGAGTTTTCCTTATGATCGGAGAATCTTGTATCGTGTAATTTAGTAATTGAGGAATCCGGCTTCCATTAATTGAGCGTTATCGTCGAAATTTATCTTTCTGTAGTCGTTCTAGCGGTTGTTAATTTCGAGTTCTGGTGCCCAGTTACGGTTTATTTGATTTTGGATCTGAGATACCGAGTTTCTTATACCCATTAAAATTGCGTCATTACCATGATTTCAAGGAAGTCCTCTGCGTGACAGGGAAGACAATCCTACGAGAGTAGCGTCTAGTTCTTTGAAGATATCTTAACATGTATTAGGGATCCTTTCTTGACTGCGAGTTCAATTGGATAAATCCTCTTCTCACTTGAAGTCGAGAATGAGTTGAATGAGTTATCCGCCATAATGAAGAGTTCGCACCGGTCGGATGAGTAGAGTCGATCAGGTGTTAGGCGAGATCTAATCGAGAAGGTTAGTCTATCACAATTTCGAGGAGGAAGCAATCTGGAGATTGTATCACCTTGACCCGATAACTTGGAAGTTAAGGTTTCTGTCACGCTAAATGGGTATGAAGTATTGTAAAAGAAAAATTCTTTGGTCAAAGGAAGTCTTTTAAAGTAGTTATCTAATTCCACGTATTCGAGAATCGGGTCATAGATAGATAATGAGAAATGTGGAGTGTGGAGAGATCCAGTGCACTACATTTGCCTTAGACTGATTTACAGTGTGCGATACTTGAATTAAAAGCGGGAGTTTACATCGATTTCACTTCGAATTGATAACAATTCACTACTCTGTATTTCTGATGTGTCTTTGAGGATAACTATTCGATGTTCATTTCTTTAATGAAATTCATTATTCTTTATTCTTTATCTCAGTTATTGGTTACTTCGGTTATTTCCTTTTTGTTCTTCTGAATTTTCCGACATCCCGAGATCTTTGGACCACAATATCATCTTTAATAGATCCAGATAGTATGAAATTGAGTGGTAGGGTAGTTGATGAAAAATTAAGAGGATCTACGTGGAGTTAGTGTCACGGACAAATCAAGAATTTTCTTGTTGACTGTCTTGTTTGCGAATAGCAAATCCAAAACAAAGCTTTGAAAATGACTTATTTTAAAGATTCTGCGTTCACCGTATAGAGGGAATTTGCCTGGTTATGGCAAGGTTCTTTGAGGATTAATTAATAGTCCTTTGGTGATAGTGTCGTGAATTTACATATACGTGTTTTGATTAATGCAGCAGTGGTATAAGTGAATAATCCGGGCATTTCGAACCGAGCGAGAGGAGGAAAAACCTTGCCACCTCTTGGAGCAGGCATCTCGGCGTTTCTACGATAGACCTCAGTTGTAGCTTTTAATAAGAAATTCACGGTTTATTATAATAGCAGTCTTTGTTCATTTTGGCACGATTAATGTTCTCACTGGGATCGAAAAGAAAAAAGAAAAAGAAAGAAAGGAACAAACATCAAACAAGTACCTGCGTTTCCAAAAGATTGTACTTTATTCAGTTATCGAGGAAGATTACAATCGGCAAAAGCAGTTCTCTCCCACATCTCGAAACTCTGATTAGCAAGTGTTTTCACATCAGGCTAACACCCGGTCGAGGCGAAAACCACGAGAAGGGAAAGAAAGAGAAGGGGAAGAGAAACGGAAGGAGAAAAGAAAGGGGAAAGGAAGGAGAAAGAAAGGGAGGAGAGGAGAAGGGAAGGAAGTAGAAGAGGAAAAAGAAAGAGGACGGTATAATGGAGGCGGGACTTAAAAATATCCCCTACGGGAGCATACATTCCCCTTTGAATCGTTCCCAAAGATCGGTTCATAAATAGAGCGAGACTAGAGACCTGACTCCACTGAGGAGGGAACTAGGGAAAACACAGCTACAAAAGGAAGAGACATCGAGCAGGCATTGGGCACGCTATCACGGACCAGGACTCCATGTAGTATTAGTTAAACCACGAGCTTCATCGTATGCGAACTCAGAGCACCATCGAAGAGAGAAGAAGGTTAGAGACGAAGTATGACACGGACTTGGAAATCAAGAGGCGGCAATTTATAAAGAAACACTGGACACTGGAAAGCTACGTGAGTACGATACGATTCTCGTAAGATGCATTAAAGCCATACGCGCCTTCCCTAGGAGAGGAAGGCAGAGGAGCACTGTAGCTTAGTTTTGAGGCCTTGCGGCTCAGTTCAAAGAGGCGTACATCTCGGTTCGCCAAAGGAACACAGGCCTTGAGGCAAGTAGCTCGGGAGCCTTGTGGCTTAGTTTCAAGAGAGCCTTTGCGGCTCGGATTCAAGGTTGTACGGCTCAGGTTTCAAATAAGAACACGATCGCAAAGCGAGTAAGCGAACGTGTAGTAGCTCGGGAGCCTTAGCTCGGTTTAAAGAGCCGTGGCTCGGGAGCCTTGGCTGCAATTATAAAGGAGTCATGTAGCTCGGGAGCCTTGTAGATCGATCCTCACGAGGAGTGCCTTCGGCTCATATTCCCAAGGCGTCTGACACCGGTTCATAAAGGGCACAACGGCCCGAGGCGAGTAGTCGATGAGCCGTATGGCTCGAAGCCTTGTAACTCGATTTGAGGAGCCATGTGGCAGGAGCCTTGGCTCAGTTTTAAGGAGACATGGCTGGGGCCCTATAGCTCGGTTTCAAGGGAGCGGCGCGGCTCGGTCTGAAGAGGCCTTCTTTGCGCGAAGCAAGAGCCTTGGCAGCTGGCTGGGCAAGGCGCATGCTTTCATTAAGAACGGAGCCATTTAAAGATTGGGTGACCAGAAAACCTTGCAACACGGGTAATAAAAGAAGACGAGAAAACCAAGGAAGAAGGACAAACATCCATGGGGCCAAATAAAGCCGTGTTGGCATCACAAATATCCCAGCTTAGAGCTCAGCGAGATTATCTGAAAGGGGCACAAATGTTTGAAGGGAATTTATTAAGCGACCTTACAGTAGTTCGGGCCTTTGAGAGTGTGAATCAAAGGCAAAGCCACAGGCGAATAAAGGGAAAGAACCGGCCTCGGTAAGTCTCGAAACCGCGGGAGTAGGAGCGAAATTTGGGAGCTTGGGAGAGAACACCTCGGGATCTGCCTCGTCCTCGAAGCAGTTCTTGGCCTCCCTCTTTGTCAGAACTTGAAGATGCGAAATCAGGCCGGAAAATCGCCCAGCGCTCGTTGGAAGCGAGCCATCCAGAGGCCTATAAGATGCAGGCCTCATCCCTTAGCTCCGCTATTACTCCATCCCTTTAGCTGATCATAACCTCTCGCCTCACAGAGGTCCTCATGCAATCTTTTGCCTCTCGGCAGGCCACGAGGCTCTCGGCAGGGAAGCCTCTCGGCGAGCCTGATCCAACATCACTGCCTTGGTGCACAGATCTTCTCGGGTAGCCTGAAACTCTTCCATAACCACTTGCAGCTCATCCTCGACAGACCTTAGGCCCTCTATAGCCTTCTTTTCCTTGTCTTCAACTCTCGCCTTTGTGGTCGAGGTATGCTTCAGATCGGATTTATACCCCAAAACATCATCAGTCAAGCTTTGTATCCGAGATCGCAGCTCGGCCCTCTTGGAAGTTAAGGAGGCGACCTTAGCCTTGTATGCTCTCGTTGCCTTAGCAGAGCTCTCAACCGAACTAGCCCTCCTTGCCAGGTCCTTTATATAAGTAGGCCACGCGAGGAGCAAGATGGGTTAGCGAGACTGACATCGACCTGATGGGAAGACGAATAAAAGAAGGGCGCTCGGACAAAGCGAAGGCGATTTGAGAGGAACAGGGCCGAGCCTCCTCAGCGGCGCAAGGTTTCTTTCTTGAGATCGGAGTGTCTCGAAGAATAGGCAAAATAGCCCGGCGGTGGGCTGCGCATTATTAATTAAGCGAGGTGCCTCCACCCCCTGAAACCCCGAGCAATCATCTCGCCTCCCCAGTATCGGGAAGGTGAGGCATTTTACGAAGGGCTCTAAACGGAGATAGGAAGGACTTTTAGGAGGCTCGACAGCTTTCTCGAGAACCACTTGACTCTGCGGGGAGGACGGTGGCCATTTGCGCACCGCCACCTTGGACACCTCGGACGAAGAGGACCATGCCTATCCCCTCACAGGCTTGGGTGCTTGTGAGCGGATCGGACCTCCCAACCGGGACGCCTGGCGGAGGTTGCCTCAGAGGGATCTGAGCCACACTTCACGCTCCTCTTCTTCTTAGCGTGACTCGACACGGCAGAAGTTCCTCCTCGAGTTGGCTTCTGACAAGAGGCCCCCCCGGTAGGGTTTCCATAGCGGGAGCCACGGAGGAGATTTTTACCAGCGAGGGGCTAGAAGGGCTCACTCCTGAAGAGCTAGGAAGGTCCGACTTGATCAGATCGGAATACGCCCGAGGGCGACACTTACCCGGCTGACCTTCTTCACGTCTCGGGAGTAAGGTCGGGACGGATACTGAAGAAGCGGTATACTTATTAACAATGTCAAAAGCATGGCGACCGGTAAAGAATTGACCCTACTAGCATGAATGAGAAAACTCCACGCGAGTTCGAGGCGATCCTTCTTGTGGAATCCCAACGTGTCGTCTTGGTTGGCAGGGTTGTATTCCCAGTGCCGACCCCCAATAAAGAAATAGCGTTCTTTCCAATGCTTATGGGAAGAAGGGAGGTCAACCTGTAGGGTTGGGCGCCTTTCTTGAAATGTACAAAGCCTTATGGGGCCTCTTTCACTTGTTGAAGAGATCAGCTGTGAGCGATACTAGGGGCCACAGGGGCCGCTTTTCATGAAAGAAAACCAAAAGGCCGACCAAGACACCCCAAAAATTGGGAGAGAGTTGGGACGGGCACACATTAAAATGTTGTAAATTTATGAAGGGGTGTAAAGGAAATCGAAGACCATTCTCAAAGGTTGCCTCAAAGAAGCAGATCATCTTGGGAGTGGACACCACATAATACGTGAGGATATCAGGACTCCAGATTTGGACATCGGAAGGGGGTCCATAACGAGTAGCGAAAATTTTAGCGAGCGAGAGAGCTTGGCCGGCTAGGGCTGCGGCGTCGCGCCTCCTGCTTGACCTCGAATGGTGAGCCCGCTAGGATACCTAATCTCACTAATCTTCCCCTTGCCCTTACCTAGCGGAGGAAGATAGCCTCTTTTGGGGACCCAGGCCACCCGCAAACAACCGGAGACCATAGAATTGGCTCCGCCTTGAGACTAGTTAAGTAGGCCTTCCCACATGCACAGACTTCTGAGAAGCACGCATGACTAAGCGGCGGAGATAGAGAACGGGCGAAAAAACGAAAAAGGTGGGACCTCACCCAACACGTCCACAGCTGGCACGAAATTCGAAACAAGGAAAAGAAAACAGACGGAGAAGAAGGAAACACACCGAACTAAGGAGGAAAACAAGGAAAACGACTCCTAGGAAGACTTAACGATAGAAAGCATCGCAAGCAGTCTTGAGCGTTGATCAAAGACACTTCCAAACCCACATAAGAAGAGGAAAAGTGCGATACAAGGAATGTTTCTAAAGGTAGGAGAAGCAACTGTCCAAATGGGTGCGAAAACCGAAATAGCGCCATCATTACCACGAGACGTTTGACGATGACCAGCTCGATCAAAATCATCCTATGGCAGCGTGGATCATAGCCGTCAAGCGCTTCATCTACTTACTGGCTCGCGGTAGAATTTGAGAGCTCTTGATGGAGGCTGAGCAGCACGTGCGTAGGCTCGAGAATCTGGCCGCGACACGGGCCGAAACCTCGCCTTATGAAGGGGTTGGGGCCTGAAGCCAATCAAAATAGCTCGGTCCACGGAGGATCCTACCTATGCGGCATGGGCCCACGAGGTCGAGTCGAAGCGCCTTACCATATAATCGAGTGATGTAGGTGGTCGAAAACTCATGTAAAGGAAGGCGTCGATCCTCCATGATCAGCGTCGCAGTTAGGAAAGAAAGATCGTCTGTGATCGCGGCTGCCAGATTATCGGCAGGTCGGTCGCCAATGGGAAGGAAACTTCTGATGAGAAGATGCAGTATCATAATCAAGCGAGAGAAATGTAAGCTATTCACTTTATAATCTGGCGTGCGCAAAAGATGCGTAGTATTACCTTGATAGAAAATAGTTGGATGCTTTTTCGTAAGAGAGGAAGAAATTGACTTGGCCGTCGGACGGTGGTGGCCTTTTTCGTGGATCGTACTATTTGTGCGGGTTGCGGAGTTCTTCCGGCAGTTCGATCTGTCGAGACCAAAAAACGACCTTAAGAGGCTCTAGCCCAGTATCAATGGAAAAAACATCATCATATATAATAAACTTTTAATAAAATATATGTTATTAATGGAGTTACATTATGTATTTTGTTTAAAAAAAATAACAAAGGAATAAGGGTGACTCTACGGCAGACCTAAAATGAAGTTTGTGATCCATCGCTTTTAAAAATGAGCTGGAATCAGATTAGGCCTGAAGCGGGCCTCAAGGCTATCGAAGACCCCTATGTACGATATGAAATGTAGCTTACCTTCATTTACAAGTCTTCCAATAAATGACCACATTCCGATATTGTCAACCTTCTAGGAAGTATTAAATATCTCAAAATTAAGATTCCTCGTCATCCAAACGTATTTTCAACGTATTCCTGTTTGGCTGTTTGTTTACTCGGTTTGGAGGTGGTCATCGGATGTCACTACGACTCCGTCCTTGTTTGAGGCCGGTGATATTCTAACATTATTTATCTTATAAAGATAAAACTAAACCTAAGTTTTAGTGATAAAATAATAACAATAACAATAATAATAATGATAGAACCTATATGCCCTACAAGTGAATGGCCTAATTTTAAATGGTATTACTAAAACGTGGGTGAGTGGTGAGGGCATTATCTGAATAAATCCAAATTAGTCTAAAATAATTAGGCCTTTCTTAATGCCACCTTTTGAGGGTTCGGAAAGTTGGCACATTCAAGAGGCCAGCATCCTTATCGGACGCCGTCAAGAACGACCCAATTTTGCGGATGGAAGGAATTTATAATATATGATATGATGAATGGACAGTTATGATTCATGAATTGGGGTGGAAGTTGCCACTTGCATCAGGAAGTAACGGGGAAGAAATTTCCGAATGATTTCAACTCTTGATTGATTCAAAGTTTAAAGTGGTCAAAATTTTAATTTCTTTTTGTGTTGAGAGCACGTTACACAATCCCATGGAGCTTTAAAGTTGAGGAGATTCGAATTACTGATAATCGGTAACCCCAATTCAATGTTTTATATCAATTAAGTTATTCCTTAGAGTTAAAACGGTGAAAATTTTAATTTGATTATTATATGGATAAATTGTTACTTGAATCACAAGTAAAAATTCTTTTTAGGCTTTCCAAAACATTCTTTTTAGGCTTTTCTATGTATACTTATTTTCTTGCTAATAAGACCTAGTCGTGGGTTTCCTCATTTGTTTTCTTTTTCCTTTTACCCCAAAAGTTTCAAAAATCAAACATAGCTATAAATAAGGAATTGAGTTCTCATTCAAAGTGGGGCACATCACCTTCTCCATTTCTTCCCCATCTCATACGTTATATCCTTTGTTGAGTGTGAGATTACAAATCGACAGAAAGGAAAAATCACATTATTCATATTTATTATCTATTTATGGTGTCATCAAATCTGCAATGTTCATTGAAGAAGATGCAATATTCGGTATCTTTTAAACTTATCAATTTGGTAAGAAAATTATTGATTTTAACTTAAATTAGGGGAAAAAATGATAACGGTTAGAACTTAAATAAAAGAATAAATATATTGCATTTTCATCTCGGTTGAATAAATCATCTAATGATCCTTAAATTAAGAACTCGAATTAGAGTTCTAAGAAAAATTAGGTAAAAAGACATCAAATAACTAAAAATTTATGAATTTAATATTTCTCATGGTTTTTTTTCTTGAAAATAACCTATTTTAAATAAAAATGTTATCCTCCGTTTTATGTATTTGCATTGTTTCTTAAAGGGTTGTGTGTAAGAAAATAAAATGATATTTTTGTTAAAATAAAACAAAAAAGCGAATGAAGGTCAAATTTTAAAATTGGGTTTTCAAAGGTGTTTTTTAATCAAATTTCCTAAATCTAAAGCCGATTGATTCACTTTTTTTAACATTTATATATGTTCCATTAAAGACAATATTTTCAATTATTTGGATATTATTTGTAGAAATAAAAAAATTAGAGCTTCTGACTATTCATTCTTCAATAAACCTTGGCCTTGCATGTGAACTACATTCACATGACCAGCTTTATGAAATGTGAGTGACCAGTATATTAAAACTACGGGAACCCGCTCAGAAGGTGTAATCATAGAACTAAATGCAGGATCAGAAATTCACTTTGTAGAGCTTCTTTACGTATGAGAAATTTGTTATAGGAAAGCAGCGCAGAAGTAGATGTTATCTGAATTCCTAATTTCCAAATCCTTTAGTTGGAAAGATAATATTTGATAAGGAAAAATCAGATTTTATCCTTTAAGAATAATTCTTGATAAGGGAAAACATATTTTATCAATTTAACTGCCCAAAGGATAATCTTTTAATAAGGAAGCATATTTTATTCACAAAATAAGAATAGATGTTTTGGAAAGCAAGAGGCCCTATATATTGGAAAATACATGGTGAGGCGTGCAGTGCATTATCTCCTTCCTTCTTCTTCTTTCTCTCCACTTGTGCTAACTTATCGGAGGCGGTCGATTATGTCGTTCTTAGGATCGGCTCTTTTTTTCTCAAATTCACATTGTAGCTCATGCCACCGAAGGATTAGACAAAACATTGGTAACAAAAATTGGTCTGCGAATCTGAAATCGAATAATAAAAAGTTTCGCCCGACAGTGGCGAAGGCTTGGCTCAATGGGCATCCGATGCAGCCCTCGGAGTCACATGGAGCTCAATCGATCCCCATTCCCACGTCGATTTGTTTGGGGCCGGTCGCGATGTCGGCGTACAACCCTAGTGATCCCTGTCTGGCTAGAAGATCCAATTACTCCATTGGCGTTGGGCATGGAGAGAAGAAGGAGGAACCGATGCAGAAAGATGAAGGAGTTGCAAGAGAGTCATTGAGCGGCTCATAGAGTGATAATGGCGAAGTTCAGGACTTAGATTGGAGAAAGCAGTGAACTGGAAGAGGTATTATCAAATAAAAACACCTTTAAAGCATTCTCATCTGAAGAAAGTGCTGCGATAGCCCACTTACAAAGTCCGGATGGAGCTATATGACTTGTCTGACCCAGTATGGTTAATGCCCAACTGGCTTAGAATAAAAGTCCGGATGGCGCTATATGACTGTCTGTAGGTATGGTTAATCACAGTTAGGTACCGAATAAAGTTCGAATGACATAGTCTGCTGTCAGGCCCATCATGGTTAATGCTTTCAGTGCTTTCGGATTAAAGTCAGAATGACGATCACGTGCTATCAGGCCCGAGCATAGTTAATGCCAGGATGGCTCCGAATAAAGTCCGAGATAGCGCAAAATGCTGTTCGTAGAACATGGTTAATGCCAGTGGCTAAGACTAAAGTCACGGATGGCGTACATGACCTATCCGGCCCTATGGTTAATGCCAAGCGCTCCACGAGGCAAAAGTCGGGATGAAATATGGCTTGCCTTGTTTGGCCAGTATGGATGATAATGCCGAGTTGGCTCAAATAAAAGTCAGGATGGTCTGGCCTGCTTATGCAGCCCGGTATGGATTAATGCCCAATGGCTGTAAAAATCTGGATGGCGTAAATGCACTATCGGAAGCTCGACATGGCTAATGCTCGGTAGCTCGAACTAAAGAATCGGATGGCGCTAAATGCACCACTATCCGACGGCATGGCTAATGCCCGGTTGGCTCAGACTAAAGTCTGAATGGCGCTAAATGCCTAATCGGCCGACATGGCTAATGCCTGGTAACCGGTGCAAAGTCCCGGATGGCCAAATGCCATATCGATGCAGCATAGCTAATCTTGGCCTTTCAGTAAAGTCCGGATGGAGCTAAAGGCCCTATCCGGCCCGGCATCGTATCTTGAGCGCTGAGACTAAGAGTCAGAATGTCTTCATCTGCTATCTGCCGGCATGGCTAACACCCGGTAGGCTGGATTAAAGTCGGATGGTAATAAATACCCTATTTGGCACGACAGTATTCAATGCCGGTATTCCGAGTAAAGTCGGATGGAGCTAAATGCTTACACTATCGACTATAGTTAATGCCAGTAGCTCGAGTAAAGTCAGGATGGCGGTAAATGCTATCCGGCCCGACAGCTAGTATGCCTAGTTAGCTCAATTAAAGTCCGGATGGTAAAGCAAATGCCCTATTTGGCCGAGCATGGCTAATCTGAAGTGCATTCAATTAAGTTCGGATATTATTCTTACTATCAGGCTAGCATGGCTAATACCAATGAAAGCAGTTTAAAAAGTCGGGATGTATTTAGGAGTTGATGCTTGCACAGTCGACTGGTATGGTGGATGCTTGATTGGTTCATTACTAAGTCAGGAGAGGTTGATGTCACATCCAACCCGACATTATGGTTGATCACCCGGTACTTCATTTGTCTTGAGACTTCCGGCTCTAAGCCATATGACACTTTCTTAATGCCAGACTTGTGGCTTCCTAGCCGTCCCAGCGGCTGTATCTGCAGTCTTAGGTCTGGCCGTTGACACTTTCAAAGACTAGATTTTGGCTCTAAGCTGGTCGTGGCTCTTAATCTGGGACTTGTGGCTCATCGTCCCGGCCTTCTTAATCTGCCGAGCTTTTGGCTCTGGCTTGCTCGACACTATCAAGGTGTCTTGTGGCTCTAGGCACGTGTGGCCACCTCTTCACCGCCCAGGGCGGTGTAGTCTTGTTACTGAGGTGACAGTGGGTGGGATGGAAACTAAGCCCAAGGCCCCGCTTGCGTCGGCAGGGTCATGACTTTAAGCGATTCGCGAGAACCAAGTATTTGCGCTAACGACCTCTGGCGGCGGATGGGGTATGGCCGGAACTTTATCTGAGAAGGTCTTCGGAACCCCGGCACTCCTGTGAGTTCTTCACTTACAAGAGGAGCTCGCTGCACTCCCTTTCGGTGATCTCGTGATCAGTAATGTTGAAAACATCGCGATTCGCGTCTTTTATATATCGAACACGTTCGATGCATGGAATTAATTTTTCCCGGTCGCTACTTTCTGCATAAGGGTTTAAGCACGGAAAGAAAGTATTTTCCTAGCGAAGAAGCACCTGACCGGTAGGAAAAAGGGCGTGTGAAATCTAGTAACTTTCTGAAGCTGAGCAGTTCACCTGATAGGCCGGCGCCTTGAGACTAAACCATGGCCCATGTCATGAAGCCGGCTGGGTGTATTATGTTAAAATCACACGAGACCACGAGGAAGGTGCGATCTTAGAAACCGTCTGGGATCAAGAATCCCCCACCGAATCATTTACACTTTGCATGAAATTGTTATGAAAAATACCCAAAGTAGATATTTATCCCCAAATTTCCAAATTTCTAAATCCTTTATTTGGAAAAATAATATTAGATAAGGGAAAAGCAGTTTTTCATCATAACTTATAAGGGTAATCGTAATAAGAAAAGCATATTTATTACCAAAATAAGAGCAGATTTGAGAAATGAGCCTATAAATTAGGAAGATCACAGCGTGGTGAAGTATGCGATTAAGCCTATCTCGGCGCTCTTCTTCACTCTCAATATTCTTGAGCAATCATTGGAGAGGGTTTGTCATAAATCACTTGAATTGCCTTTGCGATTCATATTGCAGCACATATCTCGAAAATCAGACAAAAAATTGGTAACAACGTTATCCTTTAATTATATTGTATGGTTATTAATTATTTCCATATATTACTTTAAATGATAAATATATAAAAATAAAATTACTTTTAGGGGATTCGTAATTATTTCTATAGAGTATACCAAAACATTGTTAATATTATAAAAAGGTTTAGACTGACATGGCTTGGATTTCGATAAATAAGGATTTGAATAAGAACATGAGTGTTCCACACCTTTTTATTTTTATTTTATCATTTTCTTTTAATAAAATAATTATTTCACACACACACACATATATATATATATATATAAGTTTTTATTTATTTTTGTGATTTTATCGCCGTTCTACTGCGGTTTGTGATCGTGTTGTCTTGGTAAGTCATTTTATTTTTTGATGTATTTTGCAATGGTTATTTATGTATGAATAATTTAGGCCAAATAGCTTGTATTTGATCGAGATAACGAGAATCGAATCGTGATACGTTAATATATTATAGGCTGGAATCGTAAATCTTTGTCGTTATAGTAATATCAAATGTGTAGACTTTCAACTTATTCATTTTATTACTAATCTTGAAATTATTTGTTTTTAGCCAATTTATATATATATATATATATATATATAAGAATTGGGGGTGATAGTATAATATAAAAGAATTGAGTGGGTATACATATTTAATTATTAATAAGTTGAGGGCAGTTCTGTAGGAGTCTAGGGAGATGTTTAAAAGTCAAATAATTAAAATGCCAGTACACACAACCGACAGCGGAGATCTTAAGGTGGACTTACACCTCTAAATCACCGAAACGGCATTGACTATTAGACGCGGAATCGACTTGTATAGAAAGAAGCCAGCCTGCGGCCTTGAATTCATTCTGCTGACTCATCTTTCTGTCTCTCTCCGGGGCCGGTCGGTTTATTCCCTCGAAATCGCCGGAAACTTCTCAGCTTCTAGTCGACTAGGCCCTGCATTAAAAACTGACCGCTGTTTGATGAGTCGGAGAGATTGAAATGGGGTGGAGAGAGAAGAGGGTCTTGGGAATTCTGACGGTCCTGTTGGTGGTTTCAGCTGTAAACAAGACGGCGGCGTTTGGTGGCGAGGGTGGTGACAGGGGCAGCGGCGGCGGCAGCCAGAGCCAGCGGCAGAGGAACGCGTACGCCGCCATGATGTATATGGGAACGCCGAGGGATTATGAGTACTACGTGGCGTTACGGGTGATGCTGAGATCTCTGAAGAAGCTGAAGGTTGAAGCCGATCTGGTGGTTATAGCCTCCACAGACGTCCCTCTTCGTTGGGTCCATGCTCTGTAAGTATGCTAATGTGCGCCGTGCGCCCCCCACCGGCGCGCTTTAGAATGTTGCCAACCCTACGTCCACATCATGTTTCTCGCCTTCCCACTAACACCCTTTTGAATTATTGGACATACATCTACTTATATTGCATTTTTCGGAATATAAAAACTAAATTTTTTTAAAAAAGGAAGAATTTCTATAATCGGTACGATTCCTTCTAGTTCTTATAATATTTTTTGTTTTTGTTTTAATAATTATACTGTTAAAGTTGTTGCTTGTTTTTAGACTAATCCCATAAAATTCAAGTTAAGTTAACGATGACGTAAATACTCAGTGGTCCTATAGAGGCTAGAGTTGGTGGACATTTTTATCTTGTTTTTGTTATTAGGAATTCCAGGGGAACAACATCATCTTCTTGTTTTGTTTTGCACTTTTTGTTTCTAAAATTGAGAAATGATTAATGTGTTGCCAGCCATGTGCCATCCATATATTAGATCTCACCCATTTCAAGTAGATGCCTCTTCAAGTCAAAGCTTTATCCATGTGATGATTAAATGGTTTCCTTTTCCTTCCACAATAAAACGAAGAAAAAAGAAAAAGAAAAAAATGAACCACTTGGCCTCTGCCAACTGCCCATATATTTATTAAGTAATGATGCCACTCCTTTCCTTCTTTCAAATGGAGAGTAATGAGAGGTGGGTTTTTTTTTTTGTTCTGATTCAGTGAACATGAAGATGGGGCAGAAGGTGGTGAGTGGAGAACCTGAACAATCCTTACAAGAATCGCACAATTTCGATAAAAATTCAATTGACATTGAACAAACTCTACGCATGGAGTCTTGTGGAATATGAGAGGGTCATCATGGTAGATTCTGATAATCTTTTCCTTAACAAAACCGATGAGTTGTTCCAATGTGGCCAATTTTGTGCTGTCTTCATCAACCCCTGCATCTTTCATACTGGCCTCTTTGTTTTGCAGGTAAACTCTCTCTGTTTCCTTCATGTGTTTCATTCCATCTTAAAAATGGCTTGACAATAAGGATCTATTTGATTTATATTTTTGAAAACTGTTATTTGAAAATACAGGAAACATTATTACGACGTTATCTGAAAACTATTGTTATTGTCCTCAAAATTCAGTATTAAGAAAATGGGACCAGAATATGTTGTATGTGTTTTACTTATTCTCCTTACTGAGACAAAATACGATTTCAAACAATAATCCAATGAGCCATTAGGGTTTTTACAGTTCAACTTTTCTTTGTTCAAAAACAATAAAAACAATTTTCAAAAAACAAAAAAACAAAATTATTTGTGCGTTTAGAAACTATTATCAAGAACCGTTTTAAAAAACATGCCCTAATTTTTTGTTTTTTTTCAACCTCATCATTGTGAATTTTGGATTACAGCCATCAATGAAGGTGTTCAAGAACATGCTTCATGAGTTAGATATTGGGAGACACAACCCAGATGGTGCAGACCAGGGGTTTCTGGCTAGCTATTTCTCAGATCTCCTTGATCGGCCAATGTTCCATCCTCCTCCTAATGCCACCAAACTTGACGGCAACTACAGACTTTCATTGGGCTACCAAATGGATGCTTCCTACTATTGTGAGCATACTTCACACTTGTTCAAGGATTTTATTTTTTATTATTTTAATCTTTTAAACAATTCCAACATTGTTGAATTAGGTGAGAAGCTAAAATCCTATTCAACCTAATGCGGTTGACTATGTGAGCACATCATTGACTTTTAGATATTTTAGTGCAAGAATGTATTTAGGTTTTAGAAATTAAGTGGTATTATGGTTTTGGAATTTTTTTTCCCTAATAGCATCAATACTTCAATAATCCAATCATAAATCTATATTTGAGATAATAGATTTCTCTTATTGGATTTTGGTTATTTTTTTCTTTAATAGCAGTAATACTTTAGAACTCCAATCATAAAATTATATTTTAGATAATGGTAAAAAAAATTTTCTCTTCCATCGGTGGATTTTTTTTTCTTGTTGCTCATTCTCATATATATTTTTCTTTTAATGATTGATTATATACGTAATATCTGAATCCACAAGTTTGGTGTTTTCAGATCTTAAACTAAGATGGAGTATACCTTGTGGGCCCAACAGTGTGATCACATTCCCAAGCGCACCATGGACTGACCATACAAGTACTGGTAGTCGTGGCTGTCCTTCCGTGGAAGCTATCTTGGCACCGCCAACGTCTCCAAACTCTCGGGTATGACCTAAACCCTTCCTTTGAAAATCAAAAAGTATTAAAAAAAGGAAATAAATATTAAGGCGTCATTTGAAACCAAGAAAATGCTAAAGAGAATAGGAAGATGACAGGGAAAAATGGAAGGAAAATTTTTTTATTTTAGGAAAATAAAAAATATCTGTTTGGACTTTCGACTATATTATATAAGAACTAAGATATTTTATATTTTGACAAATTTGGATTACATTTAGTTTTTTATTTTCATTCTTGAACCAAACATGAAACATTTCTTTAATTTTTTTTTCTTTCCCTCGTACTCTCATATTCCAATTTTGTCATGATTAGTTTAACTATAACAAATGTAAAATAAAATCAAATATAATCAAAATTTTATATATTTAATTTTTTTTAAGCTGATCTCTAACCAATTAAGCTAGCTAGGCAAGTGGACACATATTTTAAAATTTTTTTAGTGCTTATATGATAGAGTAAAACAAATAAAAAGAGTTTATTAAATATATAAAATTAATTTATTAAATTTAAATATATTTATTATTTTCTTGGAATCTTCTTTTTTAGTACTATTGAGTTCCAAACCGAGGGCTTAAAATCATTATGGAATAATTTTCAACTTTTTCAAGATATATAGCTAAGGTACCATGAATACTCCCAAGTTGGGGATTTTTCCATCTTATATTATCGATCTTTGAACAGGTACAAAGCCGAGATGCCTATGGTGTTCATACAGTGGATAATCTACCTGGGTGTCATAGCAATATCCCGTTTGGCACGCTCAAACATTTCAAAATCCTGCAGCAGACGAGTAGAAAAGAGTAGCCCCAGCAGCCAAACAGGCCTCAAAATTCTAACAATGTGGTTGATAATGGCAGCATATATACTCCCCTTCTTCCTCATTCCCCGGACGGTCCATCCACTGTTAGGGTGGAGTCTCTACTTGTGGGGCTGTTTCTCAATTTCATCCATTGCTGTGAATGTTTTTCTGCTGCCAATGCTTGCAGTGATCACGCCAGGGATTGGTATATTTGGGGCACTTTTGGTAATGGCTTTTCCATGGTATCCAGATGGGGTTGTGAGAGCTCTGGCTGTGTTTGCTTATGCCTTCTGCTGTGCGCCCATTGCTTGGAATTCCCTAGTTAAGATCATGGTATCTTTACAAGTTCCTCATGAAAAAGAGGTTTTCTTCCAAAGGGTGGGCGACTGCCAGACACGTCCTGACCAGGCAAACAAGTTGTGTTGACTGTTGAGGAGAAGAGAGAGCAATGGGGAATTTTTTTTCTAGAGAAATTAATATCCAATTCTTCGGAGAAGTCATTCTTTTATGGAGAAAAAGAAGAAAAGATTTGGTTACTACTTACTTGTATTGTTAAATTTTTGTATTTATTTTTTGATAAGAACTTACTTGCATTGTTAATTTGTTACATGGGCTACATACAAGAATTTAATGAGTTCGGGAGGCAGAGCATTAATTAGAAGAAGTTGAAGTTTAGAAGCAGGGTGTAATTTAGCTTTTAGCTGTCCAAAACCGTTGGGAGGGAGTCAGTCCAAGGGGCACGGGAACCGCACCCCCACCACGTTGAGGCATTAAATGGGCTGAGACACTTTCACTGAAGAGGCTGACCTTTCTGGAGTTTTACTGTACTTAAAGCGGGATGGCAAGACGACAGGTCTCATACTCAAGTTCTGTAAGACCATCTCCAATCCACATCATTTCATTAAATTGATAAAAAATTTAGCTCCAATTTATACCATTTTTCACGTTATTTCATTAAAATTTGGTACAAATAAACAGTCGTTAAGGTGGTGTTACTTATTATTAAATTGATATTCTTTTTTTTTAAAGTCATTCCTTTTAATTTTTAAATTCATAAAAAAAACCCAAATAATATAACTTTTATAATTTATGCCCATCTAATATTTTGAATAATAAAAGTTATTTTATTTGTGTGCCAAAAGTAAAAATCTTGCTTTTATCTCACATAGTATTTTATAGTAAATTATATATGAACAAAAATAATAATGTAAATTATACAAAATCACTAATTATAATAAAAATATTAATATTAAAAATACTTAATAATATTGATTAAAATCATACAATATTGAAATTAAACATGAATATTAAGCTCAATAATATTTAAGCGAAACGTAATCTTACGATCGTTTACATTAACATAATATGAAATAGCCAGCTTAAACCTAAACACTTGAAAATATAACATAACCTGAAAACACGTATAAATATCAATATTAGATGAAGTGGGGTAGCAAATTGTAGTATTCACGGTAAATCCAGTCAAGATCCTCAATATCATCAAAATAGTTGTCAAAAGCATATAAAGACCCTTCTTGTTGATTTCTTTTTTGTATAATTTTTATTTGTTCACCTCGAAAATACTCACGTACGTTTGGATTAGCGATAGAATTTAAGTCTTTTAATAATATTTTATTTTCTTCCTTCCTTTCCCTAAAAGCTAAATTTTGTCGCTGAATATTCATTTGTTCTTGCTTGTTCAAAGTTGTCTTTTTAAATATCTCCAAAAGTCGCCGATTTCCTTCTTCAAAGGAGTTAATTATAGATGACATTTCTTCATCATTTTTCCTTTTCAATTTAGCTTTCTTTACCCCAATAGGTAGCTC
>JAEQBH010008892.1:0-103292 GCA_016808115.1 Tetrastigma voinierianum | reverse complement strand
ATCAATCATTTCATTCTCATAATCTAAAGTATGATTATGATACCTCTGTAAATCACAGTTCATATGCTGATAGTGTTTGGGGAAATATGTGTACCAAAGGCACAGATAGTTTGTCTAGATATTCACTGAACATTTCCGCCCCTATTTCCCCAATCTGGGAGTCGAGGACTAGAACACGCCTCGCACGAGACATTAATAATTCATTCTCAAAGCCATGAATGTCTTTGATATGTTCCTTCAAACTCACTTATAACCAGAGTTATCCAAGCACCGCAGTGTATAGTAAACAAGTATAAACATCGATATAATAGTAGTGCTCCTTATCTACATGAAATGTACAAGCTCCCGTGGAGATCTCATTGATGGGGGAACTTGTTTCATCCCACATAACGGAAAGATATAATGTGCTTGCAGCCCGGTAGCACCAACCATTCTTGATGTGCATAGAGATAAAGTCATTGTTCCGGTGGACAACAAACTGAGTTTGTTCATATGATCGCGTTGTGGACTATATATCAAAAGATCCATGTTTGGAAAACTTCTGGAATGAGCGGTTTTTCTGTGCAACAATTACTTCACAAAATTTAGAGACCACTCTCTCCTTCTCGAGAAACATAAAAGCTCAATAACTGATCCAGCCTAATTGATTAAGGCTAAAAGTGCCTTTTAGGCCTATTCATCGTAGGTTTTAGGCACTTTTAGTACCATCATTCCAATGTAAACTAATTGATGATATATTAGATGTCCCATGTGTTAGCTAATAAAGATTTTGTAGGTGTTTGTTGGTAGTTTTATAAAAGGTAAACACTTCTCCTGTATCTTTCTGAATTGTGATCAGAGGACAGAAAGCCTGAAACACGATGAATCCAAGCTGAGTCTAGTTATATGATAACTTAGAAGAACAGAATAGAAGAGGTAACTACACAGTTGAAGAACAGGGATATAAGAGAGGCAAATAAGAAGAAGAAGATAGTGAAAATTGGTGCCAAAACTTCATTATGCGAAATTAAAAATTAAGATTATGCCACTGCACTAAAATAGTCTTGTATCGTAAGCCAATTTTGGCACCGCGTTAATTGTGGCATTAATTTTGCACATCAAGGTACCGCATTGTTAATTTTGGCAATCTGGTGCCAATTTTGGCATTGATCCGCACTATGCCAACTTGGCATTGTTATGTAATCTTAATCGGTGCCACTTGGCCGTGGCAAGAGTAAATTTGCATCGGTGCCAACTTCATGCAAATCCCAATTTCCCTGTTTCACTTTGATTTTTTCTCCTTTTTTCCATTTGTAATTCCTCTTGTCTAATTTCGTTGCTTTTCGAGGGCATAATGGTATTTTACCCTAAGAAAACTCTAGCATAAAGCTCCCACATTTGAGAACTGAACTTGGGTGAACTTGAACCTTGTCAGTAGAAACACAAATAATCGTAAGTTCCGCTTTCTTTTCTCTCTTCATTTTCTTTGTCTTTCTTCATTTTCCTAAGAACCAAACATTAACCTTTGCAGATGACAAACCAGGCAGAGAAGCTGGTTAAAGCTCCATTTCCTTAAGAGGAGGTCACCGGTGAGGTTTGGAGGTAAGCCCCATGCCCCCTATTTAAACACACTGCATTGCTTAGCCATTTAAGCTCCCCTGCATCTCACCTCAGTTGAAACCTCCTGTGATCCAGCCTCCTCTAATGTGCATTTGGTAAGCTTTGTGACGCCATAAAGGGATGCCAGAATCTAGATCCACCACTGTCCACTACTAGTCACCCCATTAGGGAGGTTGCCGAGGTTGCCCTCTGAGGCCATATGCACAATCGTTAGGGGACTCAATGCTCATCAATGCCATATCTCATGAGGGAGTAATTTAGTATTTAGGTTTTAGTACTAAATCATGTCCTGTTTGGGAACGATCATAGGCTCATCCCAACACAGGAAATAAACCCGAGGGCACAGAATACACCTAAAATCCAACCAAAGTGACTGAAGACTCATGATTTCTTTTCACTCTTTCTCAATTTGTGCGCTTTCACAACCATCCACAACCAACGCTTTTCAAACAAAACCCAAAATCCAAAGAGAAATACCATTTTCAACCTTAATCAGACTTCTATTCTGCAATGAAGAAACCCATCCTTGTACCCGGTGCCAAAGGATTTAGACTGCAGAAACAAGAAGAGTTCGCCACGGCAAAGAGAGACACCTAGATACAAATTTGTTGATTCCTTTATAAATTTCTACCGTGGCACTAATCATTAATGTTCATAATCTGGCTGAGCTGGAACCCACCGGTTCATCCCTGAATATTATAATATCTATGCTTCCACTATAAGGTGAACAGCAAAGCTTACTTCTTTTCATCCTATGTTTCCATACATATTTTCCAATTTTAAAGATTTCGTAAGACCCATTTTATTTATTCATATAAAATATTATGGGTATGTCAAGTATGTCATTAAGGAAACACAAAAGGTTTGAGTACAAAGGAGTGGCCAAACAACCTACTTTTATCAGCCTGTGCTAATCACTATGATAGTTTCTAATCCAAAAGTGGTCATATGGGAATCTATTTCAAGCCAGCAGTCTTATTCTCACTCGTTTTTCTTTGGTAAAGAACATATCATTTCCAATAGATACATATATGAAAGTATTTCTTTCTGAGAGGGCCTAATTATGAGATATAAACCAAAGGGGTTTCCTTCAAGGCTTGATAGCCAATAGGAAGCTTCAAGATAGTATTTCAGAACTTCAATGATCCCTCCTGCCTAGTAAAATCATTTCCAATTCTTGTCTTTAAACCATGGGTAGCACCACATCCATAAATGAGCCCCTTCTTCAAAATTCTTTTTCTGTAACTTGTAGTAGTTGTGGTGTCTGTTTCAGCTGCTGTTTTTTCCTTTGACTAAGATATGGGTCGAGCATGCACTCCCTTTCTTAGGTCCAATGCCCAGTCTCACCATCATGGCCCCAATCAGATTCTCGAGGATTGCATCATTCCCAACAGACACTTTAGAGAGAATTGAAACTGTTTAAAGTCCATATTTGGTGCTTTATCCTCAGAAATGAGAGGTAGAAGACTTCACCCCAGAACCCATTTCTTTAATAAAAGTTCTGATAGTTCATTGAGCTGAAACATATACAGTGACATTTTACAGAGGGTCTTTAAGCCCTACTTCATATTTTGCTTTCCCTTTCGTATTAGGTGTTTTGACCTTCACCTAGTTTATGTGCAAAGGTTCGATGTCCAGTGTACATTTTATGTAAAGTATTTGGTTTCGTAGAACAACTGTAGATCGTCACACACTGATAAATGCAAAGAGGTCCGGTGAAAAGCCAGCAAAGAGGAGCAAATGAGTGGATGGTACCGGGACGATTCTATTGTATAAATTCAGACTAATACATGCAAGTGGAAGCAATGGTACCGAGACATCAACATAAATTCTAATTCAGTTGTCGCTGAGTACCAAATCTTGGTACCCTGGTGACAATCGACCGGTACTAAGATTAAATATATGTGATCTCTCAGATCTATTTTGAATTTCAATCTCGTGCGCAGCACGCTCTCTTCCGACCACCCACACTCGAGATCATCAATGAGGATTGTATTTGGGTCACTTAAAAATTCAGAAGAGTTCTAGAATTTAGAAGTTTAACAACCTTTGGAGTGTTCTTTTTTTTTTTTCTTGTTTAGAGTATGTTACTTAGTTTTCTTCCTCATTCCTTGGTTTTTACAATTGTGTCTTTGGGTTGTTTTGATAATCTTGGTGTTGTTTACAGATCATGCTTTATATCTCAACCCTGCAAATCGAAGTGTTATTTTCCATTCATTTTAATACATATTAGTGTTCCACTATTATGAATCACCCTTAGCTTAATGAGTTCTCAACTCGCCATAGGTTCTAACGATGGAAACTCCACCCTTCATAGTAAGATCCTCTCAACTCTCTTCAGGTTTCCAATGTGGTGATTCTGGTAAGATTAAACACGCGGTGAAAATTCCTTTTAAACCTGAGTTTGATTTCCCTTCTTTGACAACGTGTAGAACTAGATTCTGGGTAACATTGTTTGATTCCCTTAATGCAAAAACTAATGTACCAAACTAATCCTCTCACATATGTTCAATATCGTTAAATTATTCTCTTGTTCATAAAATCTTTTAAGTTATACTCCCATCAGAAGACTATCTTACTCAATATGGCTCTTTAGATACGAGATTGTGATTTAGAGGTGGTTTGATCAGTTGTGTGAGCAGTCCTAAGGATCCACTTCATTCACCCTCTTCAGTTTATTAAATAGTTTAAGCCAATCTGCTAACACAAAATCCTCCCAATCAATCATACCGATTTTGTCATCTAATCGCACATTCATCAGAAAGCAATCCCTAAGGATCACCTAGGAAACCACTCCCTCAGGGAAAGTTTGACTAGACTCATAATATGGTATTATATAATGCTTGATTTACAATCAGCAATTCCTAGCGCTAAAGGAATACTCCAACAGAATATCAGAAAGCATAAGCACCCATATGTCCTCGAAGATATAAACTTGTGACAATCTCAAGATTATCCTTCAGAAACATCTTCTCCATGATGCCACAACACCTTGCTTCTCGGTCACCATTTTCGAGTATAAAAAGGAGTGGATCTGATGAGTTAAACTTTATATCCTGGAAAAATAAGTCATCTCATCCCTAGCAGAATATGGCCCTCGGGTCGTTGTGGATCAAGGAATTTGTAAATCTATGAATGATTTGTTCGTCGATGAATTGATCACATCTTGTGCCCACTTCTTTACGGCACTTCCTCCACCTATTTATGAAGTTACGAGTTGTAGCAAACTAAGATGCATAGACGTTGTGTCCCTTTAATGAAGCCAGTAGATTCTCCCAATTAAGTCCATGGTCTTGTCATTCAAAAGGCAATGTTTCAACCGAGCGGAGTTCCATGAAGAAATCCAGATGCTTTATGCTACTTCCTACTTCACTATTAGCAACCCCTTGGAAAGAATTGATGCAGAATTAATTTAGGATGGTTGGTAAAAGCCCAGCCTTGTCTCCTAATCAAATATCGTATTTTATCCTAAATGATGGGCTCCACAAACCCTCTTATAAACCTGTTTCACGCTCTATATGTCATGTCTGTGAAGGTAGGGGCATCTGCATAGTAACCCATCAAGTCCCTTTCATATACAAATTCCTCCAATTATCGGTAAGTTCCGTGATCGAAGCCACCCTACGGGGGACCCATAGATCCTACAATACTTTGACTTTAATTCCTCCGCTTCCCTCAATATTTGTAGATCATATTTAGTTCACTTCTAACATAATTCCCTTTCATAAATCGAGGAGTGATTCTTCTTCCTATCACAATGAGCTTATGAGTCAATTCTTCAACATTCACACTGAGGTATTACTATGCAGCTCATCCGCTTTCCCAATTATATTCCCTAAACATATTCAAACTATAAAGTGAAAAATCTAAATAATTGAGGAAGGCTAATAATAAGGAGCTAAAGCAATAAGCTGTTGCATTATATCTCTCGTTAACATCAAGCACCAATCAGTCCCATTGATATGTACCTCTTATGCTCCAAGTTCCAACAAGATCTCTAAACCACCACTAAAGCCCATATTTACTGGATTGCAGTGCACTGAAGTTTCTGCTTGAAAGATTTTAGCCTTTATCCCTTTGGCAGATGATTACTATCCTGTACCCAAATGAATTCTCCGTGCTAAAGCCATCAAACTTAAGAAACCAAGGCCACCTTTCTACTTCATATATTCCTAATTCCACATCCTTTCATGGTTTGATTTCTAATGAAGGATGATCAACCAAAAAGTTAGCTAAAGCTTGCCCTTTGACCGATTAATGTGGAAAATATACCAAGATGAACTCTAACAAAGCAAGGGACCATTTTTTCTTCCAAATGATTAAGGTCTAGTTAACATGTATTTCCATCAAGGTTCGGGAGACTTCACATACACTTCCTGAGACTTTAGACTGGGCGTAATGTCTCTCAATTTCGCACATGCAAAGGAGGCGTCAACACAACTTTTTAATGGGTGTATACCTTGTTTATGCCGACCTAGACCAAACCTGAATAAAAACAACTCCCGCCATGGCCTTCAACATATTTCTTCTTGTGCCATAAAAGTCCTATAAAGCTCTAGAAGGTCGATAGATGAGTTTGAGCCTGCCACCCCAGGTGGTATTAAAACAAAGGGCTTAGAAAGGTGCCTTGATTCACTAAAGTTTGTCTGTGTTTGTCTCTTAACAACCTTTACGCTTTTCAGATTAAAAAGAACATCTTTGGGTCTTCCTTTGTATCTATATCAGGAGAACCTCCCTTTAAGACAATTCACATGACCTAAGAATCCATGAATTTATTTCTATTTCCTTATGAGTCTTCAATAGCCTCAGTTCCTCGCTTGTTTCGGATCCATCTAATTCTATATTTTTAGCAAAAGAGATTAAACAAGCAATATCACCAAAGCTTTCTATACTTATAAAACTTCAAAATAGTAGGTATCTAACGCAATATAACAACAGTGTCTAGTGATACACCTAGCAACCACATAAAGGCCTGTGCCAATGCAACATTTAAGAAACTGTACACCAAATTCATTGCATAAAATATAAATAAAGACCTTCAAAAATGAAATTCACATCTTATCTATATGTCGTTATTAGAAAAGCATTGTTATGATACTTTATATGCTTTTTTCTTTTCGCTCCGGTGCTTTATCCCATCAAGTCTACTCACAAGGTTTAATGATGCATTAACAATCATTAAAGCGATGGTCATTTACACAGCAAGTGTTATAAATAATGGTAAATAAACTATCGAAGTCCAACAAAGCTGTAAATAATCCAATTATATATGAATTTGATAATCGTGGGCACCCCAACCCCAGTTAATTATGTGTTAGGAAAAGGTGTCACAAAACGACTTAACTCCTGATTATAGAATGAGAAGTTTTAAAACATTCCTTTTAAAATATAATCATATAATTTGTAATATAAGTATTACAAAACCATACCATCATAATTTACTATTTAACGATTCAGCCATCACTTACATCTTATTTAGCAAATTCTTTCTACACCCAAAAGTTTATATACAATGTATTGCTCAAAGAATCTACAAGTGCTGAAACACCGCAGTATACCCATCGTGTTCTCGCTTTCCCCGCCTAGGCTGACAAAGGCGAATCAGACTTTGGCTCTTTAATTCTATTTTAGATATCAAAGTGCTGAAGCCTAAGTCTTATAAATTAATCAAAATATCATATAAAATGATACAAAATAAAACTGTCACCAGAGTGTGTTGTATAAAGGTCAATACATACGCAATTCATAAGTCCCATTTACATACATATACAAAAAAAAAACTATAATACTTCATATTTATATAATCAGAGCTAACCTACAAAGATGTACTCCTACCAGTGTGTCGCCCAGCCAAAGGTGCAGAAGATCGTGACGCCCCTCCTTCTTCACACCTTTCAAGGCTGCATTAAAACCCATGCTAAGTTTTACGCTTAGTGGGAAACATATAACTTATACGTATACACATGCATTGATATGCATTACAAAGAAGTTATAACAAAGAATAAATATTGTAGATTTGCTCATGAATTCATATAACAACTTATACATATACTGTACTTATAGCAAACTTATACTTATTCAGATTCCCAGAGTTACTGAGCGCTTATACTTATACTAAGGTACCCAGGTACTGTTAATGAGAGCTGCTATGGTTGTGATGTGGCACCTGTAGGGTACTACGTAGATCATAACGACGTGACATTTCTTTACTCTATTTGTCATTCGTGCCTTTATCATATAACCTGCTTGACTACCTAGACCATTAATAAGAAATGAGTAAAGACACAAAGACAATATGCACCGAAGATACAATACATAACACACCGAGGTGTCTAGGCACAAAGCAGGAGGCCAGAATCGATTAGAGACGACTCGCCACATAATGTATGTTTGAAGACTAGCAGAGGTTGGCACAGATTAGAATGTCATTCACATACATATGTCACAAAACTAGCAAAGAGAAGGTGTAAGAGTGTGAGGAGTGCCGTTAACATCAGAACGCTCGCCGTAATAAGTAAGTGTCATTCCAATAGTCCGGTCTTAGGTCTTACACTATATGTGTCTTGAACTTGTCATTCTTTTCATAAGGTACTAGTCTTGCCACCTTCGAACTCGCCGAGAGAAATAAAGCCGCTGAAGGCGAGGTACGGCCCACTCTTCCTTTACAGCCTTACAAACATGTATGGACCCCTTTCATACTTATAAAAGTGTCCGTTAGTCGGGTCAGATTTAGTCTTCAGAGAGTATGGAAACAATGAAAATAAAAACCAAAACACAACAATTTTCCATGTCGTGGAATAGTGGCATGCCGCGAACCCGAGGATGGAAAATCCTTTTCTCACACGCCGCTGCATGCCATGCGCCTAGCGTGGGCCTTCACTGCCACAAATTTTTAATACACACAAAGATATAGGACCCCACATCAATTTGCCCGCATTTTTGCTCATTTGGTCCATTTTTCGAATCCAATAAAACAAAGAGAAAACCATATTATATTAAAAAACATTCCTAAGTATGTTCTTTAACTCAAAGCCAAAGATAGAGATTAATTAGAGTTTTTCAAAACCCTGATTCTGTTATGTACTTGTATGTTAGGCTTAACTCCTTAACACCCAAACCGCATTGCTAGTTAATTCAAGTCCATAACTATACCATGAAAAGTATCTTAATTCATATTGTGTACAAATAGTGGTATTACTCAAAACCCAATTCCTCAACAAAAGTCTAAGGTTATGATTTAGATTCTTAATCAACCTCATAGTAGAAATGGAAAACCACTAATATCCATAGCAAACACTTCCATACTCAAAGTTTCCATACTCAAAGTCATGAATCCATGTCTTTGGGACTTCCTTTTCTTCTCTCTCTTCTTCTTCTTTCTCCTCTCTTCTTCACATTTTTCAAAATGCTAAACAGAGAGACCAAAATCAGTCTTATTTGGTCCTCTTTCATAAGGCCTTGTCTCGCCACAAGAATGCATTTAATTCTTCTGACTTAAGTAGATCTTATTGCACTTCGTCCTTCAACTATTTTCATTTGTCTACAAGTTATGCAAGAGATATTTGTATAATATTGATTAGGTGTCAAAAAGGCTATTTTTTGTTTCCCAAGGTATTGCAGTTTTGAGCATTTTTTGCATATTTGTAATCAATTTAATAATCTGGACATTTGCAATGATTAAGGTCCCTACTATTCTACTAATCACATTTTGTGACTAATTTTGTAGCTTTTTGCAAACTATTTATAAATGTTTGAGTTTCTATCCAAGCACTAAAGAATTCAAGTTGAACTCAATATCGTGAGATCGAACTAGAAGGAAGAGTAGTTAAAATGCACAGAAAATGGAGTGACTCATATAGTTCCTGTAGGATTACGAAATTTTGAATTCGTAGAATTCTCGCAGTTTCAGAAAATTTGCTTCCCGCTACATCGTTTCATCTCCGTATGCCACTGCTCACTTCCTCCACCTGCTCACACCTTTCCGGCTAATCTTCACTTTGTCACCTTTTGCTTCCTTAGCTCAGGCTTCTGTAATAGAAGTGTTTGCCATGTTTTTGGTAATTTGTAAAGGAGGTTTGGCTAGCAAAAAGCTCCCATTGCCACCGTATAGGATCTCCTCCCATTAATAGTTTTTTTTTAGCAGAACCTTTAGCAGCTCCCGCTTTTCTTTTCCTCCACTTTCTCTCATTTTCTTATTTTTCTCACCTGCCAAACACCCCTTTGATAGATGACTACTTATAGATGCTGGCTAATCCTCATCCTTGAAGAGGTAAAGCCATTAGTAACACCCTTGAGAGGTAAAAACATTGTTTCTCCCTATATACTAATGTGTTATTTATGGTAGGCCAAGTGCCCCGCTTCTCGCCACAGGCTTAAATCTCTTTGATGTACTCTTTGCAATCTGCATTTAGTAAGTTTTTAGGTTCAATGTGGATGCTGTTGCTGTGATCCAATTTGACATTTTATTAGTTGTCATTTATTACAATGGTGGGTAGATTTTAAGAGATAGATTTTCACTCGCCGGAGCATTTAAGGCCTTAAATGCCATTTTAAAAGGGAAATTATTAGTAGGTTCAATTTTAAAAGTCAAATGTGAAGAACCGTTCGAAATGACTATAGGTCATCCTCCTAACGCGAGAAAGGACCCGAGAACCCTTGACCATCTTCGTGACCTCACCCATTGTCCATGTTTCAAGGGAGTTCTTTTTCTATTTTTCTTCCTTATTTTATTTTCAGCCTCTAAAACCATCATACCTCCCCTGCTTGCAAACCCCAAACTAAATTAAATCTACCATTTTGGAGCCAATTGCAAATCATTTGTGCCAAGAAAATCCTTATCCTCACAGTTCGACTTAGAGTTACCGCTTTATATCAGTATGAAAGCCTTCGCGCCATAAAGAGAGGAATTTGCTGCGATATAAATTTTGTCGATTTCGCACCTAATGGCAATTTAATCAAATGACGCTGTTGGATACAGTTTCTAAGTGCAATTGATATACGCTAAAACATTTGCTATCCTCATCAGCAAAGATCTCGTGAATTTCTTTTATTTTTCTCGTTACTACAATGCAAATTTGTCGTTTTGCTTCTTCGTTATTTTTTTAGTTACAATATTACTCCCTTTGGGTGAATTGTTTGTTTTTCCTTGTTGTGTTTTTTTGTTCATGGTAGGAGTACATTTTCTGAAGGATTTAAAATTAAGAACGCGTGCCATTAAAGTCGTAGTTCTTCGTGATTCAATAATACCGAATTGGAAATTAGTTCATAGAAGCTAATGAATATCTAGAGAAGAACATCAAAGTCATGCCTGAAAGAAATCTAATGCATATAAGTCCAGGGACTATAGAACCCCCTCCATGGACAGAGTGTAAGCTCATGTCTGGGTGCTCAACAAACGCACTTACAGAAATTTTGCAACCAAAGTTGGAGGAACCACCTAAACTCTCTCACGGGGACAAGATGGCACCTCTCGCTTCAATATACTTCACCTCACCTAAACTACACTATAGTCGAATTTCCATTTGAGAAAGCAATGCACGAACTCGCCAAGCCGGTGGGGCATTGTGAAGAGCAGATAAGACATCTAAATGCCCAATTAAGGCAAAGAATCTCATACTATGGAGAACTCTCGAACTCTCAAAATTAGATGGGCCTGTTGTCTGATCAGAAATTTGACAACCCGCAGCTGGAAATAATCGAAAAGTCTACAACCCGCATAAATCATCTCTGAAGCAGCCGCTAACGCATGATCACAAAGAGGAAGAAAATCGAGGAGAGGCGCCCCGATTGACACTATTTTTGGGTGAGCAAACCTAACTGCAGTAGCCTTCAAGAGGAATTGATGAAGAATCGAAGCTTCCCAGAACTGTCACAAAGAATGTGGCATGGGGCAGAGAAAGGAAACGTGTGGAGGAACCTCTAAAAAGCTTGTCCTTTCACTAACCCATAAATGGATCCTGAGTACACCGCCCAATCTAAAAATAGCCCACTACCAAAGGTATATCCTACCACACCTCGCAAAGAGCCAACCCACGCCCAAAAACTCCCGCGCCGGCAAAACCAAGGCCAGTCCATCAGCTACTTTGTGCAAAACTCAGTTAGTTAGTGGCCTCGCCTCAGCTCTCGCTACACGTAGCATCAAAGACATTAGCGCGGTCACATAATCAGCATAGCATGGTCTGGGTGCCAGTTTAGGCTCAAGCACCGACCTTATAGTATTTCTTACAAGCTCCACATAGTTCCAGAATAGCCTTCAAAGGCTAGAGAAATCGTCTAGGGAGGCCAAATTTCCCTACTTTTGTTTTAATTTTCCCCGCTTTATTTTATTTGTATTTTATATTTTATTTCGATTATAATTAATTTTTCTTTTAATTTCTAATTTTAAGTTGTTAATCTTTAGCTTCTAGCTTATTTTTTCATTTTTCCATATTTTTTTAATTTTTCCTAATGTTTATTTTTAAGTTTTGATCGGGCCTCCACTAATAGAAGGTGAAAACCCCAAAATTTCTACAAATGGTGAAATTTCAGATGTTGTTAAAATCCCAAAGAACTCACCAGTTACGCTTTTTTTTTTTTTTTTTTTTTGTCAAATTCCTTAGTCTACTATTCCATTTTTGTCTTTATGATATATATATATATATATATATATATATATATATTCTCTCTCTCTTTAAAATGTTTTTTTTCAAAAAATAAAAATAAAAAATTTCGCAACCTCCAAGCTTCACACTCCAATTTGTTTGACCATAATTTTTCATCCTAACTCCGTTTTGGGTCATTTCTTAAAATTAGAAAGCTTTAGAGAGTGTAGAATCCAAAAATATAGTCAGAAAGAATACTTTTAAATTATTATGAAGGTTTACTCCTTAAATGTCTTAAGATCATTTTTTCTCTCTTTTTCTTTCTCTAACTTCTGTTTATTTGAAACCCAAATGGAGTGAATATAAAGGTTTCAAGTGGAAAGTTTTCTGCAAAGCTCCATTCAAAAAACAAGTACATTTTATCAAGGATAGAATAATTTCCTTCATTTTTCAAACAAGTTCCATATCAGATTAAATGAGACATTCAAGGTTGTGAGGGAGAGTTAGTGAAGGAAGTGACATTTATTTTGTGTTTTGTTTTTATTATCTTCCTTGCAAGTCATTTGTGTTTAGTGGTTAGGCTGATACTTTCCTTTTATGAGTTAAATATATAATGTTAGATATGCCTTATTTTTCTAATCCAAATTTGCACCTATTTTTCATTTTTTTAAAGGTTTCTAACCTGTAAGAATAAAAATTGAAACATCATTCATAATTATAAGTCATAATATTAGTTTCAAGCTTAATTAATCGATGATCAGTTGAACTCTGTCGCTTCGAACCTTTCTTCCGTTCCTAGCAAATTACTACACAAAGGCACATCAAGCTCTGAACAATAGGTCAGACAGAACTTTTCCAACCTCCTAAACTCTGCAAACCCACCAGCTCATTGACCAATTAATAGGTTAAGGTCCTTCACTTCAGAAAAGAAGGTCAATGTGTCTTCCAAAGTAAAAAAGAAGGAAAATAAAAGAAGAAAATCAGTAACGCTTTGCCTTGAAACCGAAAGCACGGTCCGAGGGTGAGATACCAATAAAGTCTTTAAAGGCAAGCCGTGCCCTGTTTAACTGGTCGGGGAGTCACCGACTAAGGCTCAAGCATATATGGGTGGTGGATTGGTGAGGTTTAGCGAGCTGTAGGTGCTGGGGTTTCAAACCATTCAAAGTCCGGGTGAAATCTGAAAAGCTGGCCTAAAGATTCCATGAATCGATGCCCTGCTGAATCGTCGGAGTCAGCCTGTGGATCCCCACATACGGACTCTGTGAAGTCGATTCTTCAAAGATTGCACCCCCAACGCAAAAAGAGCTGTGGTGTAACAAGAGTGGTCCTGTCTATTTAGGTTGGTCAATGTCCTAGGTGGAAAGAGTTTGCTGGGTTTGGGGGAGGAGTGTGCCAATTAGCTATTATTGAGAATCCATCCAACAAACACTTTCAAAGCCAGGGAAGTCTCTAAGTTGGTCTACCAAGAGGAGGGAGGCTCTTTTGAGATTCAAATCTCTATATGGCATTCATTTTCTCGAGATATATCAAGGTTTTTAATAGATTCTCATTATGTTGCAGACACCATTCACAAACCTTGTTACCCATTTTTCTTTTGCAAATAATTACTTTGTTATTGTTTCAGATACCTTCTATATTTTCTCATTATGCTGAAGGACCAGCAAATGTGTAGTCAGGTATGGATTAGTGTCTCAAAAGTTATATTTTTGTCTCACCTGTGTTTTGAGCACTTTTATGTACTAATCAAGATAATTAAATCTGACATTTGCACATTAAGGTCCCCATTCTATCGATCGATTTTTGTATTATAATCTTATATTTTGCTAAGCTTATTTATGCCACAAAAATTTTCGAGCCGATCCGCGCAAAGAATTCGAGTCGAACTCAGTGATCGCAGATCAAAACCGACGAAAGAAGAGCATAAAATGTACGAAAATGGGAGCAATCGCAGAATTTTGCGTGATTTTGGCGCCCCGCGAATCCTGGGCGCACTCAGAGGTCATAAATCGCTTCCCCGCTGCCACCGTCACATCCCGAGATGCCACTCGCTTCACCTTCCTCCACCGCTGCTCACCTTCCTCGCCACCTCACTTTTGGTCACCTTGGTTTTCTTCCTCTTTTGCCCCCATCGTAATGCAGTGCGGTGTTTGTACGCCACGCTATTTTGCAATCTTGTAAAGGTCAAGGCAAAAGCCTCCCTGCACAAGCACCGTATGTGGATCTCCATTAATAAAGACGGAACCTTTTCATAGCTCCTTCTTTTCTTTTTCCTCCGCTTTCTCTCATTTCCTTACTTTCACTCCGCCAAACATCCATGATGACAACTCATGGATGTTCCTGCAACCCCTCATCCTCGAAGAGGTTGCCACCGGGTAATAGCTTTTGTAAAATGGATTCTGCTTCCTTCCTGTGTTTAATGCAAGCATTTGATGGGTATTTTCATGCCTCTCGCTTTTCAGCTAATAGGCTTAAATCTCTTTTCGATACCTTGGTTAACTATACTTGGCAGAAAGTTTTTAGGTTCCTGCTGGAGCTATTGATCCACTAACATTCATTGAAGGTCACATTATTAGTTAATGTATGGTAGATTTTAAGAGGATAGATTTTTCATCATCAGAGCATTTATGTCCAAGAAATGCTATATTTTAAAGTGAAATTATTAGGTTCAATTTTAAAAGCTAAATGAAGATCCTGGGGTCTTCGTAGAAATGACTATAGGTCATCCTCCCACCACGAAAAGGACTCACAAACCTCCACTACTCTCGTGACATCGTAACCCAATAAAACAATGCTTCAAGGAGTTCTTTTTTTTTATTTTTCTTCTATTTTATTTTGCAAATTTCGCAAAACCACTTGCTCCCCTCGCTTTTACAAAGTCCCAAAAACTAAATCTCGACTCATACCATTTTGGTTTTCAATTCTTGCAACCATTCATACTAAGAAAAACCCATCCCGAGTTCAACCTGAGGTCACATATCGCAAGAGCTTGAAACACAGCTAAAGATAGATATGAATTTTGGGTATATAATCTTGGCTTATCAAGACCTTATGTACCTAATCAATAGCCCTCACATTCTTTTTATCTTATGACTTCTATAACCAGTTTTATTAAACAGCAATCAAGAGTTCTTAAGTGCCTTTGTAAAATTTCAATGTTTCATAATTTCCATGTTTCAGATTTAATATGAAAAGTCTCAAACATGCCTATATAAATACCCTTGTGTTATGTTGAAAACGATTGCGATATATATTGGTTATGAAAGATTTATCGTCAACCAGATGACCCTGATGTTAACTGTGGAACCTGCCTTCTAGCCACCTTCCCTGCGATCATACAATAAAATGACCATAATTTAAGCGACAAAGCTAGTGAGGATCTCACGATGGATGACCACAAACCACAGATCATCACATCTCAATGTCGCAACTCTGCATTTTCACCATGACTTCATCACATTCCAATACTCCATTTAACTTTGTTGCAATATATATATATATATATATAATCACATAAACTTCAGAAGTTACAATAGAATTCATGAACTTACTCAACATTAAATAAATTTTAATTTAATATGTTAGTCTCATGTGCTATGTTAACCCAAGGTGTTTCATTCATTGAATTCTTTATATCATTGTATTTCATAGTATTAATGACTATTCAAGCATTTTTATATTTCCATTATATTTACAAATTATCAGTATGTTTATGATTCATGTTTTTATTTATCATCAATACGTTTTGAATTTTTTTACATGTTTCATTTATCACATCACTTTATATCTTACATATGTCTATGCCCAAGATATTCCAAAGTCAAGTGATGCTGGAAAGAATGGTTCGTAATTCTGTGGCACTGTCATCATACCAGACAAGATTCCAGTATCCGTTTCTCATCAGAGACCCTAAATGGGGCTGCTATAATCACCTAAATGGGGTCCATGTCATCAACCCAAACAGGCCAACTAGGTGGTCAAAGGCTGCAATAGAACTAGTATCTCTAATGCATGCTCATCTATCCATCTACCCGGCCATAAATATAATCTGATTTATTACGTCTCAAAGATATCCTATATATGAACAACTATTATGACTTATGTATGTGCATACGAGACATTCACTATCTATTATCTGATCCTCATAAAAAGTACTTTCACATATCTCTTGTCAAGATATGAATGTGTATACTTATGCTTCACATATAACCATACATGTATTATATTTATCTCATATGGATAAATTCATGTCTCTATATTATTTCATTCTGTTTATTCCTTATATACATTATTTAGCATATTATTAAATCAAGAAGTGAACTCATTAGTCAAATTATATTTATCCACTTAGTTTTAATAGTAATTAGATCTATTTTCATACAAAAACCATTCCCACTAATACTTTTGAGTATAAGGTGAGACATTTGGATGTTCAAAAATCCTATAAGAAATGACATAGAAAATCATTTCCTAAAACATGGTCCACTCACTATTTTCTGAAAAGGTAGTTTGAGTTCAAATCTCAACATACTTCTTCATGCATATTGCTTCCTCTTCATGAATTTACTCTGACATCATAAATTGAATCACTTCATTGATTCATCCAAACTCAAATTATGACATTTTAATGTCGATCTGTTCATTTTGCCTGGCGACACTGGTAATTCAACATGAGACCCCGATTTTCGGGGTCTTAACTCCATAATTTGACACTAGTTCCTTCTACTCATTTAAAGCTACGATGCTAAGGATTCTTCTCAAATTGGAATCATCCAATTTGGAGTACCAAAAACTCAAGATATGTCTTAAACAACCAGGATCGCTTATGTTTTAAAACAAACCAAGAATCATTCTTTAGACCTAAATTCAAGGGTTTTAAGTCAGTACATTACTTTAGGCTCTTCTGAAAAATGTGGTCACATGTCTTAGGTTTTCTTTCTAATCGAAATTTCTAAAATGAAGTATTTCCATCAAGTTATGGCTACAATAATTCATCAGGATTTTGGAGAAATTTCATGATCTCCCTAAACCCAAACATTCCTTTATGCTAAAACTCCTCAATTGGAAGACTAAAATCAAATAACAATCATCAACAACACAAACTATAAATGTAACTGACCCCTTTTGGCAAGGAGTTCATGACATAATTTTTCTTCCTTCTTTGGTCGATCAAAGCCTAACTCTCATTTTTCACTTCGCTTTCTTTCCCTTCTCTTTCTTCAAACCATAACAAGACTATGAAAAATGAGAGAGAGCCAAACTTTGGATCTGTATTCCTCTCTTATCTGATTCCAAAGGCTTCCCAAGGCCAATTTGAAACTCCAAACTCCCGTAAAGCCACATGTTACTTATTTATTTGATCACTCTTTTCAACTCTGCACATTAATCCTTATAGTTTGTATGTGATCTTAGTTCTGAAGGTCCTTTCAATTCTTTAATTCCACAATAACTTTTATAATACTTCTATATAACACCAAAACTTATTATCACAGTCAAATAAGTCCTCATATGGGAAAAATTACTAAACATACTTAAACATGCTATAAAAAACCAATAGGTATAATCTCTGAGTGTTATAATAACTGTAGAATGTAAATAGTATGGATTCTTATCATTAATGAATCATAATTCATATTGTAATTATGAGAACCCTATAACATGAGTTATCTATGAATGAATCCTTGAACCAAAAATAATTTCTCGTCTCCAATATCTTATTTTCCTTCATACAATTTTCTTATTTCTTCAAAATAAAATAAACATTCTATTGCGTATTCTAAGAATTTATTGTAATATCGCACTTATAATACCTGATTTTATTGTGAAGGAAGCAGGCTAATAATTTATTTTTTATATTTTCACCTTAAAGTTTTATAGTTTTAATCATACTTTGAGATTATAAATATTTTGTTTATTGATTTTAAATAAACTGTAAGGTGCTATGTGCATAATGAATCTGATATAGCAACATATTACAAGATATAATGTAAAGTGCAAATATAAAAGAAAAACCATGGTGAACATCTTTAATTGGTTTTATTAGATTATAATAAAATAGTCATATTGTCCTTAAGAGTATTTTGGTAACGAGCCAAAACACTCAGCTCTGCTGTAGTGTTTCGCTTCGCCTCCCAGGAGCTATGAGCCGAGCTGAGCTCATTCTCATTGATAAATCCTGCCTACTGGCCCACTAAAGCTCACGTCAAAGTCGACCCATCCGCCATCGAACGAGGCTTCCCGCCACGGCCTCCACCAACGTGATCTTCCGTCTTCACCGGCGATCTCGACTTCAAAGCGTGTCGGAGTGAAATGCCCAAGTCATGTGTCCCGATATTGATGTAATGGATCCCTCGCTTCCTAGATCCAATGACATGGATGGCAATGCGTGAACTCACGAAACCGTTAAGGAGGCTCGAAGAGGACGGCACGCCCAGCTTCGCTTAATCCCCACGCCATTTGGCTGGGGGACTGCATCTGGGATCTCCGTGATCGCAGCCAGGAAATGAAACAGCCCCATAGCGCGAAGGTGTCGAATGGTTTCGTATGTTCCAGCACAGGAGGCAGAAGAAGAAGCCAAACAAAGGGGATGCTCTGAAGGACACGGATTTGGTACACGCACCACTAGAGACAATCACGATCCAAGTAAAAGAACTGATTACAAATAGGGTATCGGGGCTCCCGTGGAAACTATGAGTTTCAGCGCCATGAAATGATGCGCTTGCCGATCTCGAAGAAGATTTAGGGCAAATAAATTGACCTAATTGATACTATCATCCAAATTAATAACAAGGATCCAATCTCAAACACGGCACGGGGGCTCGATACCGGTGTCGATCAAACCCAAACATTCTAGGCGCAAGGTAAAGGCATCAAGGGTGATCGTGGTGGGAAGTTTCAGAGGAAAAACAAGGATTTCGATTCGATCCGTGGGCATTAAGGTAACGTCGAGTGCCACCACACCGCTGGGCATGAAAATTCAAGGCCGACCGCTCGATATATGGCGACGATCTCCGCCATCCGGCGGTAGTTTGGCAAAGGTTCAGCCTCAAACTATGCATGCCGGTAGTCAGGAGCAAGGCGCTAACTCAACCACAGCGTGCAAGAAGATATCGCACACAGTGCTTCGCTGCTACTTTCAATGAGTTTCTGTCATGACCATTGATATATTATTTCTTTATTTAGATAATCGACAAAAACCAATCGTTTCTTATTCAATGATTTATGCATCTTATTTCTTCACTCGCAGCTCCTGTCGTTTCAATCTATTCATAATTTTTCGCTGTATCAAAGTTCAACAGCGGGAATTTGCCGTAATCTTAAAGGGAAACAAATGTCAAAAGGAGCGCTTAACATCTTTGAAGATCAATCAAATCAATCTACAGAAACAAATCCCATAAAATTATTTCCTTAATCGATGTACTATATCGATTGATTACAAAAGTTAGCAAGTATATGGACTGAAAGCTTGAGGATTACTACAATACAAATCAAAGTAGGCTCGATCGCTTTGAGCCCGAGGTTAAGCCTCGAGCCTAATAGCAAAAACGAGCCAATAGAGCCTGCCATGCCTTTAAATCAAGTCTGCTCAGCTCCGATTTTAAACCCTCAAAAGCCTCATTGTGGCTCTGTGCCCCAGCCCGCCATAAATCAATGTGTTCAATTAAACGCTCAAATCTCACTACTTCACTGCTACTGCCCACATCTTAAGAGTTGAACACCTTAATCCATCGTGTGATGTGTTTGCTGAAGATCTAAAGAATAGATTACTATAACAATGCAATGAAAGCAGATAAGGCAACAAATATCATGGTAAGGTAAGAAGGTGTGGTGTATGTAAGGTAAAAGGTGTGTGTGTGGTGGTGGTGTGGTGGTAAAAATAATTTTTTAAAGTAAAGAGCATGTATATTTAAAACTATTTTTAAATAAAATATAAACTAATTAATAAAACTGTATCCAAAACCCAGTTCTTACTTGAATTCTTTTCAATATACATCTCCGTGTAATAAACTTTCTTAATTAGATTTGAACGTGACTGTTCTTATTTCTTTATGACTATTTTAACGGTGAACGGCGGGGTAACTAAAATTAACAAATCAAACTTGTTTTTCCTTTACATTAAATGATGCCAATTTAATGATTTATTTTAAATTTAACTATGATATAAAGTTCTTCTTACATGCTTAACTTAATTATAAAAATAACAAAGTTTAAAAAGATAAAGTAGATATTTTTTTAAAAGGAGGGATCCTGAGTCTCAATATAGCTATTACACTATGACAAATGATAAAGTTTTTTATATCATTATAAAAAGTTATAAAACAACTTGGAAAGCAAGCGATTCGTTTCTTCCTCTAGCAGAGAAAAACAATATTGAGTGGCGTCATGTTTTTAGATCAAATTCACTTTCATTTTTTCGGTCCAAGCTCGCTGTTCCTCTTCTTGACACTCTCTTTCTTTATCAAGCTTGTTCATGGAGATCGATTCACTACAATATCAACTGAGCTGAACTTCGAGATGTCGAAGATGACGTAAGATTTCTCCAGATACATTCTCCTATTTTGCTTGTTTCAAACGAGTTTTTCTATTATGAAAATAGCAAAAAACTGAAAGCGGAGAAAACATTTCTTTTCTTCTTCATAAAGATTATGAATAAATTAGATGTTTAGAATGGTTTAAAATATGTTGAACCACAATCGGAGTTTTAAGGAATTGGTAAGCAATTTGATTTTTCCAAAGGTCAACTGTGAACTTTGATAGTACTTTGCAAATTCTGATAATTCAGGTCTGTGGTATATGTATATGTAAATGCTGGGGAACTGCGACTCATCAGGTAGACAATAACTGTTAGGTTCTTTAATCTTGATCCCCCAGATGTTTGCAAGCATGGTGCCATGAAAGTATTCTTAGGGCACACTCATTTAGGGCTCATTGGTATGCTGGGATTGTTCATAAACATAAGTTCCCGGAAGGTGATAGTATCGTGATGGACACCTCTTGTTGTTATGGTTTAATTTAAAAACGGAGAGTCCACATTGAAGGGTCATCACTGTAAGTCACTGGTGTTGTATTGATGGTTCGGACGTCGTGTCATCGTTCGCTGGTTAATGGGTGAGTTAAATGCGTGGAATTTTTTGTTTTTGTGAATTATGCTGGTTATTGAATTGTTCATGCTTTTGATATACCTAAATTTAGTTGTTATTACTAGGATCTTTGTAGTCTCTGAGTGCAATTTGTGTAGTGATTAGCAAAACACAGAGTGCAATTGTAGTGATTAGCAAACACAAGGTTAAAAATTATTATATCTGTAGATTTTGTTATGCAGCTGTGGCTCATGATTTTAGTTTTTACATGGTTGCCTGGTTTTCACTTTCAAGATATTTTGTGTTTCTATCAATGGAATGTATATAATGCTCAAATTGAAAAGAAGAAGAAAATTAGGCAGTTTTTTTCATTTTCTTGATTATGAGACGAGGATAAGTTCCATCCATTCTTCTTTACTTTATGCATCGGTTAAAGATATTTGAAGAAAAGGCTATAAACTAAAAACAAAAATTCTGTAAATTTCACAACAAGAAAACCTGTTTCATGTTTAGTAGTTTATAATGTCAAACCAGGTAATTCAGGGCCTGGGGTCCCAAGACGCCAAACTTTTTTCATTTCTTTAACCTTGTAATGAGAAGAACAAGACAAGATGTTAGTCATACTATTCTTATGTAGAATCATCCCTAAAGCTATTGGTTACATGTATGGTTAAATCAGGGGAAAAACCCTTTTATGTGATATGATATATGGTTGACTGGTTCTAAATTCACCATCAGAAAAGACATGTGAGCCCATAGTTGGCTTAAAATTAAATAGGGATAGATTCAGTATCGAGAAGACTTCGCATATTATGTTATCTGCAAATGTGTACCAAATCTTTGTAGACTGTTATGATGCAAATGAAGCTAACATATAAGATATCAAAAGTTTAACTACAGCCAAGTCCTGATTCTCATTGGTCTGCATAATTAGTGCTGCATGAATTGATGAGCCTGTTTTGCTGCAAACTTTTGCTGCTTTGATTCTCTTCTCCTGGTCTTCTAAGAACACAATTTGTTTAACTTTAAATAAGTGGTAACTGCATACACATTATATAATAAGTTGTTTCTTCTGGGGGGTTCTTGATTGTAGTACTTTAAGGCGGTGGAGCAAAAAGGGAAGGCTGTTGAATTTTGGGAGGCCTATGCAAGGCACCAATCCAAGCTGTTGTAAAACTGCCTTCAAATGAGCTTATTACAGGTACAGGTTTTTAACCCACTAAACATTACCTAATTCTTTCCCTCAAAGAATATGTTCCTTTATTTCATTTTGCAATATAAGTATGTTCCTTTCTCCTTCTGTTTTCTCTGTTTGGTTTATTTTGTATATTGATTCAATATACACATGAAAATTGGAACAGATGCTCTTAGGTGACCATATTCACTGGCGCACCAGTTTTTAGCCACAGGATTCAATCAAATCTTGTAATTGGCCTGGTTCGAACTTCAAAAATGGTTTTTAGGAGTTCAGTGTTTTTGTTTGGATTGGTTGGTAGTGAATCTTGGAACTGCTACTCAATGTGGCTGATTATACCGGTGGCCTGGTAGTGAAAGTCTGTCTATACCTATTGTCGAGGTGGTTTCTATAAAATACTTGTAGGGTGATACTGTATCAGCAAGAGGTGGATGGATGTGGTGGTGGTGGTGGTCATAGAGTATGTTAGAAAGTAGACATATGGCTGATGGAAATGTCTTTATTTATTTTTCTGAGTAGTAGAGGAAACGTGGTTAAGGTGCAGTAGTTTTGTTGACTTCCCAGTAACAGGTTGTTTGGTTGTTTGTTAGAACCATTAGATTGTGTAAAGTCATCAGGGTCTTTCCATCCATAATCATGAACAGCATCTTATTAATGAATCTGATCCAGCTCAAGACCGGCATGACAATTTCAAGTGACTTATGACTTTGCTCTAGTCATCATCCCTTCCATTACATGCTCAACAAATGATCTGACATGACTAACTCCATTATGTGCAAGCATTGTAAGGTGTCTAGGAACAATTCATACTTCTGTATGTTTTTACCAATGATTACCGATGACTCATAACTTCATCCTCATATTGTGGTCGATTATACTGATCAAATATAAAAAGAGGTCAGATTTTACCTAATAGATGCTATAGTGCAAAGAAAAAAACGAAGAAAAGCGTGATCAAATCTTTCTTGGTTGTTTGTTATAGTATGTACCTATAGGTTAACATATCAAGCCGTATCTTATTAGGATACTTATCATGAAAGTTTAAACTGATTAGAAGAGCACATCATCTACCATTGAGACAAATTTCTAACCTTCAGAGAGCATGTATTACGACCACTGGAAAGGGTGAAGCAGGAATTTGTCCCTCCAACTCTTCTTCTTAGTTTCTACACATTGGTAATAGAGCACAAGGTCCAAATCGGGGAGAGTTTCTCACTCGGTTTTTAGGTGCGCTCTGAGCAGGAGCTGGCAGCAAGAGAGCTGTGATACGAGAAGCCCCAGACACGTGACACGAGATCAGAAGAAACTGAAGAGAACCCAAACTGGGAGATTTCCGTCCGCCGCAGCCTCCCTGTATCTAAGGCATTCATCGGGCCAAATTCATCCTCCTCAGACGATCCCGCTAAGTTCCACCTCATCATGTAAATCATCACAGCCTCCATCTACTTCCGGTTACAAATTATCGAACTGTGGAACCCGCAACACATGCCTAGTCTCTTCTTCGCCCTAATGGGCTGATTCTCGAGCCACATATCATATGACAGGCAATTCTAGTCTATTTTCTAATTTTTAGCTTCAATATCTTCACTCCCAATCGTCACTAAAGGTATGGGTCACATCCCGTGCCTGGGTTTTTAAATTCATTTTTCTCCGACTCTCTATCTCCTTCATCATTTTCTGAGTTTATGTGAATTCTTTAATCTGGGTATTTCTGGAGCAAACTAACTCGAAAGCCTTAAATGTCACCTCATTCTTTCCCCAGCCATTGTCCTCTTCCAAGATCTTATGACGTAAAAGGTGACATTCAGAGAGGACTTGGAGCTCGGTCTCTACATTCGATCTTGCAATACCGAGACCTATCGCTTCATTCCCAAGGTTATTACAATCTGCCTTGACTCATCGCAGATCGGGTCACCCCTCTCTTCCACCATCAAGAAATTAGAACCCCATTTCTCTAGTTTAGTCATTCCGAGATCAGGTGAGTCTCATTACACTCAAGAAAACATCATCATCTGAAGTTCTCATCCTGTGAGTTAATAAACAGTCAGAAGTTCTTTCGGAAGATAGTCCATATCTCTGAGTGTAATGGGTCTCGTCCGCTGTGTCCCCAATCTAGGTTTTGTTATTTTGTTACGCTTCACGTATAATATTCACAAACAATAATCGTTAATGAAAAACCGCTTCGAGTTATTTTCACTTCTTCGCGCCTTTTGCGCCAAATTAAGAATCTGTCATGCTCTCCATTCAAACTCGGTGGAAGTGATAATGCTAAAGGAATGATCCAATCATCAGCTTCAGCCTATTCATGCTCATACCATCCTTTCTTCGTGACATCTTGTGGTCGATGCTCCTTCAAAATGGAGTTGTCAGTTGGAAAAATGTACACTCTTGAAACTGCCAGTTCTATTATTTAATGATGCGCCCAATCATTTCGTGGAACTGCGCTATATTTCCACTCTGTTTTTAATTGTCTGATGCCTTCCTGTTTCCTCGATTGAATCACTCTGCTTCAAACCCTCCTTTCCCAAATCTTGTTTCCCATTAAGCCTCAGATTTTGGAAAATGTTAAGTATGCTCTGGGATGTTCACCTCACATGTATTTCAAAACTCAAGAATCTGAAGTCATTAGTGTATCTCCCAGTTACTCTCAAGTCTAAGGGTTATATGTGTTATCATTCCTAGTCTTGAGTACTCGGGTTTTGCATAGTCAAAACACCTTGAGAATACCCTCTTTTCTCCTCGGACCCGATCCACACTCAGTTAGGAGGATGAATGATTGTCAAAGTAGAATTTCGCCAACGAACAGCAGGTTTGGTGTTCCACCTTCGACAAAGCCTCCTATCACTTGTGCTCCATGCCCCGCCACTACATCCCCAGCCTGAAATTCCTCCATCGCCCAGCTTTTCAGTGGCATCCGATCCCATTCAAAGATGACCTTTCCCTTATCGCTTCCGAATTCAGAAACAGTGTACTCACTAATCTCTTTTCGCCTGTTAGCAGAAATCATTTGTCATCCATCTTGCTTCTGATCAGATTTGGCTACCTAATATAAATTCTCGCTCTAGCTCATCCTGATCGCTGATCAATGTTTTGATAGATAGAAGGATGCTGGCCTGGATCGACAGTTACTTCAGATTTCTGGACTCGTGCGCTACTAACGGGCAAGAAAGCCAAATGGTTATCACGGTGTTTCCAGTGAAGGTTAATCCTGGTTTGATCCATTGCCAAATAAAAACTCCCTGCCATAAAGGGTATCCCAAATTTAGTTAGTGATTATTTTGATACCTTTCCGCTGTCAGCCGACCCTATTAGATTGTTTATAGAATTTCCTGACAAACACTATCGCTTCGATCCCTATTTGAATTTGACATTGCAGAATGTCTTCTATGGCGGATCTCTGCATATACTAGTAGCGGCTAAAACCCTCGTGCATATGGATTAGAGAGTACTGGTCGTCTCACAAACCATTATGCATGGTCAGAAATAAAGTCCTCAAAATAGTCTGCAAGTTCAAACAAATATCAGAAAATTAAAATAAGAAGAGCAAACCGTATCATTCTATCTCTTCATAAATCTCTCATAAGAACTATCTGAATAGTTGGGGTATGTCGATGATAATATTATTACTCATGGAATGATATGGCGATATCTTCACCAAGCTCCTCTTCCATGCCTGCGTTGAAGTTATGAGGCACAAACGCAGAAACTTTATCTCAAAGGAAATATGTGTCGATGTATCAGTTGAAACAGAAAATTGGCAGGCAAAGCCATCAAATTTCCTAATGGCATAAAACCACATCTTGATTAGTTAATCTGTTTAAAGACCTTTATATATAAGACTCACTGGGGTTCAATCATCTGATAGTGAATAATCATCGCTAGAGGTTCTCATAATGTTGTGTGTTTCAACACATGTCTTCTCCAACATTTTTGATCATTATTGGGCTACTGTAGAACAGATTCTCTACTACTTGAAAGGAGCCCCTGAACGTGGTATTTTATACGAATCATAGAGCATAATAATTCGAAAGCCTACTGATATGATCAGGATCTAAGGAGACTGCATAATCCACTTTTGGGTTATCAGGTGTTTGTCTGAGGGAATCTAGCTTTTCATAAAGAGTAGCAAACAATGTCGTGATCCTCGATCTATAGTAACTTGAAAGAGGTTGAGCCACAATAACTACATATAGCCGAGAGACTATGTGCCCACCAACTTTCGTTAGTTTACATACATGTCCCCCGGGCCCCAAAGAAAGCCCCAGTGCCAACTAGGTCGCCTCTTCATATCGCTTCTAACCCGCTTCCATGAGAACAAACTAAACACATGAGTTAGATTGCCATTTCTCCTCGCCTTAAAATACAAACCCTGGCTTGATTCCCATGCAGATACGTGAAGACTACAGAGAACAATTAAAGGATATCTTCACAAAGCGCTTTGGGTTAGAAAATTTAGTTAGTTATTTATGTAACAAAGTCGGGTATGGAGCTAACATTTATGCTCCAACTTTGCAGTGTGAGGCAAGATAAAGTATTTAGATCACATGCTAACATATCATTTATCTTATTAGATATTTATTTATAGACTCTAAACGACAGTGAAGAGTAGATCATCTACACTATTGAATAGCCTTACTCATAGCATATATATGATGACTCATCGAAAAGATTAATCTATTCCATAATCCCTTTCTTAGTTTCTGCAAATTTAAAGCTGGTAAGTTATGTAATTGATTTTTATCATTTGATGATAACAGATGATTCAATAGAGAAAGGATCTTCACTGAGTTGGGAGGCTCTTTGTCAAAGAGAAAACTGGCATGATGAAAGGCTACTCCACAGAGTCGTAAACTGGCCACCAACCCTTTTCAAAGCACCATTCGTCATGGCCAAACTGTGCCGGGCGACTATGTTCATTTCTATTCGGGATTGCTTTCACAGTCAACCCAAATTTCATGGTTCATGCTGAAACGAGCTTAACCCGGCCAAACCTTAAAATGCTAAAAGCAAATTAATCTCTGGCATAAAATTCATCATTCTTCACAAAACATTAATATGCAATATATAATAATAATTAATATATAAAACATTGAGTCTCTAAAACAATATAACAATAGTAAACAAACTGAATAAATAAATAATGCTATAATTACTTTATAACCAAGCGTCAAACTAACTAAACATAATAATACCAAATACAAAGAATTAATAATATATATTTGAAAAAATGAACCTCAAAGTATCAAAACTAATCCAAAATGCAAAGTAATATACCAAAACAATAAAGTAATTAATTAATAATATATTGAAAAAAACAACTCCAAAAGTATCAAACAGAAATCTCATGTTCCCTAATCTTCATCCTCATCTACATTATATCCAATAATAAATATGTGATTCCACATTAGAAAGATGTACATCTTTGATAGTTGGCTTGAGTTATCACTATTAATTAATTTAGAATTTCCAATAACATAAATCTTATTTTATATTTGGGAATAAAATATTTTCCCAAAACCGTATCTCAACCGTATAATAATGAAATATCGTATTTGCTTGAAAATCTATTCCTGCTAAAAGATATAATCATATTAGGGAAAGAAATTAGTGTATAATTTTTGTTAATTATTTAAAAATAAATATTATTTTGTTATTAATAATAGTTTATAAATCAAAGAAAAGCCAAGCTCTCAAATTTCCATTTTCTGTAAACTTTTCTTCATAGCTTCTTTTCTTAAACAACTAGAGGTGATTTCCTCGTCATTCTTCGCCCGAAATCACCCTTCATATTAATCTCTTTCCATTTTTTCTCAATAAAGTGGTTCTCCTGGGCACATACACATTCAAGCCTTTATATGTTTTTTCCGATGAAGCCGCCGCCTCGTGCTGATGATCATGTCGCCCGTACGTGTATTGCGCATCGCCTTGGTACAAAGGCTGTCTCAAGACGATAGCCGTTTTCACATCGCGAGACACGCTATTTGGGAGCCAATGATTCAAAATCACAAAGAAAAAGATACACGATCGTAGAGCAGTTAAATCAAATCAGCCCGCCGCCAATATGTTGTAGAACTGAGTCAATCTGTATTTTAGTCAATAATAATATTAACGCTAGACTCAACTATCAAACGATGACTTCTGAAAATGTTTTATTTACGTTAATAACCTTTTATTGCTTTCATCCTTTTCATGGTTTTTAATGATTTCCTTATTTATATGTTTCTATCAAAATGCATTGCTAATTGAATCAATGTAGAAATTATTTCTCTTAAAAAAAATATATTTAAAATATATCGATAATTTAGTTATTAAATTAAAATTAAATTTATAAACTAGTAAAAACTTCATTTTTATAAATATATATATATATATATATATATGTATATATATTATGTAGTTTCATAAAATTTAAAGGATAAATAAAAAAACAGAAATTGTAAATATTTAAAAATAGGATTAATACAGATAAATAAAAATATCCAATATCAAAACTGTAATTTATTTAATTCAAAATGCATTCCAGAATTACAAGGTTTTTTAAATATTAAATTATCATATAGAAATTATATTGAAAAGACAGCATTTAGAAATTGAAAATAAAATAGTTAAACAATAAAGTTTAATATATTAACTTCATATATTATAATGTTAATATTTTTAAACTCTATGCTACAAAATATGCCAAAATATCAAATTTCATAGATAGCTTAATCACGAAACTACTTCTGTTATTACTTAAAAAAAATTCAAACAAAATTTCGAAGTTAAATGGGCTCACTCCAGCCAACCCATAGGCGGTCACGCCAAATCGCCTCAGCTTTTATTTGGCCCAAATTCCATGCAAAACTAAAATCTCTGCCATAAGTCATCATCTGCCTTCAACTGATATCATGCTTCACTCCACTCGTATCTTTTAAACCATTCGACGGAACATATACTTGACATATAGAAAGTCTAACCATACTTTTAAAGGTTATGTTTTTATTTTATTTTATTTTTTATTACTTTCTTAGGTAAGCATTCCTCACCCTCCCTAGAGCTTGTATATTGTCTTCATTGATCAGCATATTTTCTTGTTTCTTGCTGTAAAAAATATTCTAACCTGTTTCTGATGGTATTATAGGTTCAAAGTTAGACACCAATTGTATAAAGCTTGAGGCAAAATCTTGTGTTCGAACTTGTTGAATATATACAGGCTGTTATTCTGGTTCATTCTTGTTATTCAGCTTATTTCTGATTGACTGAATTATTGTTTTTTTTTTAATTTCTTTATTTAGTTGCTATTTTTAGAATTTAGGTTTCATGTTTTTTATATTTCATAGAATATAACTGTAACAATGGTTTAAGAATAACTGTTTCCTTTCCTTTTTATATATTCAATAGTGATTAACTAGTTTGCTGGTCAGTGAGTAGACAGAGTAAATGAAAGGAGTATGATTTATATAGATTTTGTTGTTTAAAAAATATATGCAGCTGTTGCCTTAAATTCCTTAGAGTACCACTAAGTTGGAATCTTTTATTTCTAGTGGTCATATGATGAATTGCTTGCTTCTGGTAATGCTACGCCTAGTTGCTTGTGCTATTGCGCACATGGTTTTTCTTTGATCTGTATAATATTTCTGATTTGAGAATTTTGTATTGCTGGTGAATGGTGATTATGTGATTGGTTACACAGTACACACACACATATATATATATATTTTATATGTATGTATGTATTAATATGTTGCTCAATGATGTGAATCTAGATCTCTGGTCTTGACCACATTAAGGATTCCTGTTTCTGTTTTGTTTCTACATTGCTAAGTTGTTACAAAAATGTAATGCATTTTGTTTATTTTATTTTTCTTTTATGCATGTAATCAGCTTATTACTTGTGAGTCTCCTGCAGATTACCGCTCGAGTAGCCTGTATGAGATCCCTGATTCGGGAGTGCCTTCTGCCCCACATGACAGGAAGTAGTTTTCCATCCATTGTTTGTTAATAGATATGGTATTTTTATCTTTTCTAGAGGATTTATCTTTGATGAATATCTGTATCAACCACTGGTCTTTGTATTGCGTGGCTAGTATACACTGTAATTTTGTGTGACCTTTGGAAGACGCCAGACAATTGTTGTTTTTTACCTATTAAAAAGGTCTGCATGCACTCAGTTTTGTACTAAAACAAATAAAATTTCTAAATGTAAAAATGATTTCCCAAAAATATAATGTATTTGCAGCATTGAGTTGAAATTAAGGGATATTTTTAGAACGGGTGATGGAAGAAAATGAAGATGAAAATGGAATTGTAGTGAATCCCTGTCAAATCATTAGAAGCTATCTATACTAAGTATGCCTGAAGATACATTTTGTTATTTGTACTTGCTTTTTAGCTTCTTGAAAATGTTGACAAAGCTTGAAATGTTGGACAAAATTCTGAGGATCTTGCACTTACCCTTATAATAATTTATTTGTAATGTTCACTTATGCTTTTTGAGTAAACACTGCATGCACCCATCTGCAAAATTTATGCCTCGTGTTAAGCCTCAAGCCCGTAGTGATAACAAATTTTAAAGGTGACTTGTTGCTGGTTTAAGGATAGATAATCATTTCACGCTATACACAATCTTCTCTTCTTATGCTTCTATTTGTGCAATTGATGTCCTTATTTTATTTTTAGGTGTTGTTGGAGTTATTATGTTCTTATTTTTACTGCATTGGGAGCTTCCTGAATTATGTCATGTTTTCATTATCACAGTTCCATCAGGTTATGGGCACTAACTGGTGAAACATTAATGGAGATGGTGGGTCACACTTCTATTGTCTATTCTGTTGATTCACATGCATCTGCATCTATTACTGTGGTGGCAGGAAGATTGTTTTGCAAAGATCTGGAAAGAAGGTTTTTCTTTCTTTTCAGCTTATTTGTGGAATTTACTTTGTGCTTGGATTCAGAAAGATTTTGGGCGTATGAAATTGCCTCTCTACATTGGTTCGGGCTGGGAATTAAGTCAGTTCTCCCAGCCTGCTGCTTTTTATCAATTCATTAACTTGGATCACTCTGGGGCAGGCTAGCTTTGCTAAGTTAAGCTTTATTTTGAAGGTTCAACTTCCATCCAGCCCATATCGGGCGTCATTCTGCTTAAAGGAAACTGTACTGCTGTAAACCTTGGGCTTCTTGTTAGTCGCTTAACTGTTATTTATCCTGCTCCAAACATTTTGGATGCCAACTTTGTTTATCATAACAAGGGTTAGTTTTGATATCTTGAGTGTGCTTTTCAAAATGACATGTTGGGCGTCTTTCCATGTTTATGGAAACCTGATGTCTGGACTCACCTTCCTGGTGCATCAAAGGAAGAAACCTTTTCCTCCGTGTGCTGGTCACTTGCATGGTGTGAAAATGTTCCTGAAAGCAGTGGCGGAGCCAGTAGGGGTAGGTGCTTTGTGCTGAAGAGGAAAAAACATTTGTAGTCTAGTTGTGTGTGAATTCCTTATTATTAAAGAGAAAGGGTTTTAGTACCTCCTTTTATCAATTGTAAAGTATATGCCCTCTTAAATGTGTACACCTGTTCGCCTGAGAAGGATTCAGACGCGTAACTTCTTTGAAAATAAATGTTTTATCATATCAAAATACACCTTCATCAATCTATATGAGCATATGATGAAGGGGTGTTCTTGTAGAATAAAAGAGATGAAGAGAAGCTTCCTTTTACTTCCTCACCATAACACACATTTGCTTGGATCCATGGAATGCTATTTTTTTTTTTCCTTTAGAAATGTGTCCCAGTCCATGCCCAATTCTTTAGAAACTATTTAACTGATCCACCTGGGACATTGTGTTGTGTTGCAGATGGAGTTTGTGTTCAAAGCATAGAGCATCCTGGTTGTGTTTGGGATGCCAAATTCTTGGAAAATGGGGATGTTGTGACTGCATGTTCTGATGGGGTTGTACGTATTTGGACAATTCAGCATGATAGAATAGCCGATTCTGTAGAACTTGACTCATATTTTTCCAGACTTTCAGAATTCAAGATTAGCAGGTATGCACATTTTCTAATCACCAGTATGTATAATACCTTAATCATATCAGCTAATTAGTATGGGGATTATAACTGGGATAAGTATTTAGAACTTTCTAATTATAACCTTGTTTAATTTTTCCATTCAATACAAGTTGCTGCCTTACTTATCAAAAAAAAACTTTCTTAATGTTACTAATGAGATAGGTGACTTGTAATGATGGCTCTGTAAATGTTACTTCAAATATGTGTTATTTTGGTTGGGTATTGGTAAAGACACTGTAAAGTCTCAAAATTAATCTGCATTTGAGCGCTGAAGACAATAGAATATTTTAATGCGTTATTTGTTCGAAGTTTATAACACATTTATTTGCACTCAGAAGGGTCACTAAAGTTGGTCAGGTCTCTTTAGTCTGCTGATCACTTGTCACTGCCTGATGTTTGGGCGTAATTTGTTGCTTCTCATGGGCTAGGAAGAGGTTGGTGGATTGAAATTGAAATCTAATTAGGCATAGAAGCTTTGGCAAATTCCTGTGCCTAATCCTCATTATTCTTCAAAACATTTGGCTTATTTCATAGCTTGTTGTCTAGAAATATTTATGAAGGTCTTCATACGGGTGAACTTATTCTCCGTCAGATGGACATCATTTCAAGTCACGAGGAAGTCAAGTTTTTTGTTTAAAATGATGAGAACTATAATGTCAAAATCTTTCTGCCAAAGAAAAATTCTCTTAAAATTTATCAAATTCCTTCCAAATTTCGTGTTAAGTTTGAGTATTTGATTAGTGACTCCTCCATAAAATAATAGCAGCCAGGTATAGGAATGGGATTCTATGATACGATCCCACTGCTCCACGCCAAGAGTGGAGCGGTACTTAAAGCTTCGAGGTTCTCCGCCCATCAAGCCGAGTCTGTCAGTTCTCGACTGGATCGATGACATTCACTCCTTTAAAGACTACATTCTGGGATAACATTCACCTGATCTCATCCTTTAGGGCATCTGCAAATTCTCTTCCAAGTAGCCTTTCCAGCAGCCTTCCCACTCACGTACTAACCTCAACAAAGAACTTATCGATGGGCCCCAAGCCCAGAATCGAAGAGCTCCAAACCCAAAGGTCAAACACAGTGAGAGAACCTCAAGCTTACGCACTCATCTCCACTCTTTGCAGTGGAAACTCTGGCGGATCGCATCATATTCCTAAGTGGCTAGAGTCCCTAATTGAATTTTGATATACGTCATCCTTGGGTAGGGTTTTGCATCCCTGTCTTCACTGCCTGGTAGAACAGGCTGCCATGGATTTCCTGACACAATTGCAAAGTGTTGACTTATTAATGTAATTAGTAAATGCTAATTGCTATCGTATGTCACTCAATATTTAATTCATTTTAATTTTATGATGAGCAGGCGATGTCAGACTATGGTATCTAAGAAACATGTCGCCAGCATATCTTTGGAATTGGGAGAACAGGAAGTGGGATAAGGTAATATCAGTTTCATTGTAATATTTGTTGCATTTATTTGTTTTGTATGTGTCATGCAATATACTTCCATGTATGTCTTCCTTATGTCACTCCCCTTCAAGAAAGGACTTTTGTAGGTTACTGTGTTGGTGCAGTTCCATTTCTACTGTATATAGTTCATTACTGGTGGTGGATGTTTATTCTGCTATCTTTCTATCATGAAATCAATGATTGAACCTTCCAAAAGTCTTCCAGTGGATGAGTGCACATCATTGTAGATGCTTCCTGTAGAATTTAAATGGAGAGGCATCAAAGTTTTACACATAAGTACAATGTTAATTACCTTAATTCTTGCATTCTACATGGGCGATTTATCAGGATTGTTGCACTCTACTTGTCCAATTAGAAAGAACCTTCACAGATCTGTTACCTAGTTTTTTTAAAAAGAAACATAGCTGAGCAGAATTATGTTATTTTCCCAGAGAAATGAAACAGAGAGCTGTATGTTCTCAAAGAATATGGAACTGATATTGCTTTTTTCCTTTCCAAGTCAGGTGAGGATGAAGGGAAGGAAAATACTCTTCCATCCCCTACATCTCTTGATATTGTAGTATCCAAGAAGAAAACTGTGGGTAAATAGTTTGGTCATCCGACCTTGGGTCATGTTCCTTAATATCATTAGGCCTCCATCCCTTAGGCACCTGGAGGCTTAGCTTTAGTCTCCCATGGGATTAATGTGATGCACAATGTTCACCCAGACACCAATGGTTAATCATAGCCAGTTTAGGTATTCCTTAGCTACACCACCATTCAGTGTCATGCATTGACTTTTTGCATGTGCCTTAGAAGAGTTTCATTATTTTAGCTTCCATTTCAACCATTCCCCATCCACCGTCGACATCAATTCCTCTCCCCACATATGTTCTATGCACGGCCAGAAGTTTCATATAGGTGTGCCTTTAGTATAATTTTATCCAAGAAAAATCTGTCTCAACCCAATCCTGCAAGCCTCCTCATTTAATGCCACATTTGTTAACTTTCTTCAAAGCACTTTTGAGAGCCATATTTGTGTCGATCTCCCCATGACATATCTGCAAAGAAAGAACCTGGAGTACATTTATGGGGGATAAACCTTTTTGGTGAAGATTGGACACTTCCTTTCTTCCTAACTTATTTGTCCTCTTGAGTTTCAGTTCACCTGAGAGGTTTCCTTTTACAGACTTCATTGGATGTGGTAAATGTTGTTGGGAGTTTTTTTGTGTGGCCCTTGTCTTTCCTTTCCTTAGGGCCCTCTTCTTCATATCTTCCTCTTGTTTAAAGTCCCGGGCTGATTTTTCCATTATCATTTATGCAAGACTCATATTACAGAGCCAACATTCCAGGGCAACCTTAGCTCCGTTGCTTAACAAAAGGACTCCAGGGACTGTCAGTACAGTGACAAGTTACATGTACGAGGCACCCTTCATTCGAGACATCTTCCTCCTTGCGTATTGCTTGTTCAAAAGAATAATATTTCTAGCATAGCACTCAAGAGGCTCAGGTACACCACTCCTATGACAGCCCACCTGAGTGATTTTTCTTTTTTTTCCTTTTTTTTCTTCTTCTTCTCCATTTTCCACCGTTTGTCAAGATACAGAGAAGTTCTTGTAGGCTTTTTTTTATGTAACAAAGACCACAACATGTTTGTTTTTATCTTATATATGTATATATATATATATCTTTTTTAAACATACCAAACGGAATCGCTTTCGAGTTGTACCTTGAGTTAAAAGGTTTCATAAGGTGTCAAAACAATGTCGTTTTGGCCTCAGATGCCTAATTTTTGAGATTTCAACCCCTCCAGCTCCATTTATGCCATGAGCCTAAATCCCCCAAAAATTCCCAACCCTCCCAACTACTATATAACTTATAGAAGAGGAGAAGAAGCAAAAATCAACCACATGGCTAAAGAAACATAGAGACAGTCATGTAAAAATAACAACAACCATTATAAAAATCATAAAATATATTTGGTTAAGCCATGGTGCACCTCGCTAAGTGCCCACGCCTGTTATGCGCCCATACTCAAGGCCCCAAGAAGACTTTGGCGCCTCAGTGTCTGCATTCCTCAAAATAACTAAGTATTTCTAAACATGATTTTTTCCTTGTTTTCATGACTGGTCCACAGCTTACTTAGTAAGTTCATAAAATTTTGTTGAATGCCAGTTCTTCACAAAAACCAAAGCCTGAAATTAGTTTTGTTCCCCTCTCCCCTCATTCAGTCCAGATATTATTGGGGTAAGTATAAGCTGTGTGGTTTTTGGACTTAGTTTGACTAGTTTCCTCTTTCTTTGAATATCAAAGTTAATAGCTTTTAAATTTTCCTTGGCTTATTCCTGTATGTGTGTATTAATGCAAGTCTGGCAATGATTGCTTAAAGTGGATTTAACTGTGTTTTGCATTTGATGCCCAGTGTGGTTATGTCACTCTCCTTTGTACCTGTTTATCTTCAGTTTCTATTCTGATATCTTAGGGGTTGTCTCATTTCAGGGATGGATCTTTATAATTAATCTTCTTTCTTCTGTGTTTAGATTGGTGAAGTCATTGATGGACCTGATGATAGCATGGCACGCCCCAGTTTCAGACATAGAAATACAATAAGATTATATTAAAGATTTATTAGTAATCTCTAAATCTGATTTAAGTTTTATATGAATACATATAGATGCAAAAAGATTTACATTAATCTTTAATAATTCTTGTTACTCAGTATTTGATGTTGATATTGAGTATGGAGAGCCTATCCCCAGAATCAGTTCCTACAATCTATAACATGCTATGCTCTTCTTGGTTTTTCTTTCTTCTCTCTTTATTTTGGTGAATACCATTATGTCATTCAACATGGTGGTCCATTCCACACCTAGAGGACCCTTTACAAAGAATTATAACCTGGGCATTGCCTGCAGAAAAGAAGACCACCTTGGGGGGAATCATTGTGTCACATTATTCAAATCTTAGAGATTCTATAGAGCATACTATTTTGTGGTTTATTTATTATTTCTACTTTCTGATTTCTTTTAATTTTGAACTTTACATTTTAATTTAGTAGATCATGTTTGATCTTGAAGAATCTGAAGAATGGCTGATAAAGAAAGGACTCTGAGAAAATGTCATAATCACTAATATGTGATAGAATTAGTTCTGAATATGCACTGCATCCAATCTTACATCTGCAAAGCTGATTTGTAGAAAATATTTCTTCATCTTCACTAATACTGATGTTGATTATCATCCAAACTGCTGCCCACACAAAGAATGGAAGCTTTACTGGGGTTCTTTCTCTCTAATAAAAATTTATAACAATAAATTTTATTTTATTTTTGTTTTTTATTTTTTAATAGTTTTAGCCTTTATGGTGACTTAAATTTCTCTCATGATGATAATTTAAAGGGCATTTTGGTATTAATGGTTGAACTACATTACTGACATTATTTATGATTTTCGTTTGAACCTTTTTTGAGCTAAATGCTGATGCTTTACTAGGTACTACCAAGTAGCATGCAGACATATGAAAGTGTTTAACCTTAGCTGGGGATATATGCTCTTTTTAATACTTCTTAGAGAATATCCTCAGTTGTGGTAAATCTAACTTAGCATGTTGTCACAGTCTAATGAATGTTTAGCGCCCACTTTAACCAATAATGATAATAAAAAGAGTGAGCCTTCCAGAAACCCATATTCTATCAAGTTACAAAGTGTTTCTTGGCGAGAAACCCTTCCGCTTTCCTATCAGCAAATAAGTTGTGGAGCTTACTCAAAATTCTGGACAAAGAATTTTGCTTATCACATCATTAGCTCTAGATCCCTACACTGGTGTGAGATTATATCATTCTCAGTACTGCAAGTTCACCTTTGGAATTTATAAGTTGGCCCAGCCATCCTTAACAGCTTCATATTCATGTATTGATGCTATCATTGGTCTTTGTTTTATGTTACAGCTAATGCTTATGTGCCTGGGAGGTTCCTTCAACTTGTCTGTGTAGTTTTTGCTGAAGAAACCATGTTTTTGAAGGTCTTTTGTGTGTTTAGTAGTTTTGGTTCAAACTCACTGGTCGATACATAAAGATGTTGCACATTATAGTCTGTTAACTTTCATAACTGGTAAACAGCTCTGATCGAATTTCTAATTTATTTTAAATTTTTAATAATGAGTTCCAGTGGTAAACCTTCTTTCTTTCACTATTCATAAAATACTCATATATTATGTTGGTTTTCTTTATTTATTTATTTCATTCAAGGGATTGGGAATTGAGATGCACTTTATGTGATTGAATATCATGTAAGGACTTCATCTTTTGCACAGTGTTTTTAAAGGCGTGATTGAGGTGCGCCTTAAGACGCGCTTCAAGCCGAGGTGGTACCAAAAAGCTAGGAGACGTTTCCAAAAAAATGCAATGTGTGAAGGCTGACGTCTTTCTCTCCTATATGCTCAAAGGCTGCAAAGACACTGATTAAAAATGAAAAAACTTAAGTTCTAAGATCCCAACTGCTCTCGATCTGCTTCTCTTCTCTGAAGGTGATGGTTTAAAAAATGAAAACCAAAACCTGAAGAACCCAACTGTTCCTCGAGATTTGACTGCTTTCCTCTCCCTGAGTAACTAATCTACTCTTCTCTTCTTCGTCTCTAGCTACTCTCCGCATTGTTGTCAAGTCCATCGTCATCCCTCCTTTCCACCCCCTGTCTTTCCAGATTGGCAAATAAGACCCTTTTTTTTTTCTTTTTTTTTTTTTTTTTTTTTTTTTAATTTAAACATTTAACTCCTTAAGACTCTCATAAAAAAATATCTCATTTAACCCCTCTCTCATTGAAAATCTCTAATTTGACCCTCTCTCATTTAACTCCCTCTCTTAAAAATTCCCTATTTTTCGGTCCTCTCTCTCATTAAGTTTTTTAATTAGTGCCCAGGCACCTAATACTTAAAAAACATGACAATCTAATTATAAATTAAAAATAGGCAAAAATTACAAATGATTTTAAAGTAAATATAATAATAATAATTATTTTGGTATGTTAAGCAAAAAGAAGAAATATAATGACAGCCTGGTTTTATTCTATAAAAATATAATACAATTATTTGCAAAGAGAACATAAATTATAATTAATTATAATTATATTTATAAAAATATGTTTCTATTTTATTATATGTTAGAAATATTATAAGATATCTCCAAAATCTGAGAATTAGAATCAATGGATCACATAAAGCTATACGCTTTAACCCGAGGATTACGCCGCTTCATTAGTATGAAAACGTCACGCAGAACGCTTTCACGTTAAACATTGCCCTCGTGATGAGATTATTTTTAATGTAATTAAATTGATAACAAAATAAACTCGCAAATTTGGCTATTAGTGTCCTCATCAAGGAGCACTACTTAAAGTCTTCTGTTCCCTCCCAAAGTGACTTTTCGGCCTGGAATGTGATAAGGCCATTAGATCACCTAAGAAGGTGGAGGCTGTGGTCTGAAGGATTAGATGCTTTCTGCCCTCATTAGAAGAGTCCATAAGCCATGTTTAATTCAACATTGACACAGAGGTTTAGTGGAAAGATAGTTTATTTCCTCGAAGGAGGAAGAATCACTTATTTTGAAGCACTTATCCAATATGTCGTATTTACATTATCTGTTCCATAGTACCAAGTGTAGTAAAGCGAGATCTGAATTCATGCTTTGGGGAAATGCTATAAAGGGATTAGGAGTTAGAAGTTTATCCACTCTTAATAGGGTTCTCATGGGCAAGTAGATTTGGCAGTTTGCAGTCGAAAAGGAGGACCTTTGGAAGCAAGTTGTTATATAACACCCCAAACTTGACTATGAACCACACACTGTCCATCTGGGTACATAAGGCCTCAAAACTCACATAAACGAGATATTATCTAAAATTTATGCTTATAACTTGCTTTTGTCTGAATATGCTAAGAGTAAATTTTAATCCACTTTAACTTTGTTCCAAACAGATAAAACCTTTCTCAAAGTACACAAATGCTCATTAAACCAAATATCTTCAACATATTAAATTTTCCAAAACTAATTTCTCAAACAACATTCTAGCAACATGTAAAATCCTTTCCAACAAAGTTAAGTAAACATTATATTCAAAGCATTTAATATAGTCTTAACAACTAAGTCTTTCCAAACACCTATTCAAAGAGTTCTAATTTGACCATGCCTACCCCAAAATTACCTGCTCTGCCATATTAGGCACCAAAATGATCAATAATAAAAGGAGTGAGCTTCTAAAAGTCAATACAAATGTTAATAAGACTCTGCTTAGATCAAATATTTAGATTCACAAATCGATATAAATTATTTTTCTTTTCCTCATAAATGTTATAAAATCCTTGAATACAAATAAATAAGATATAAGCATATTTCAAACCGATGTTCATCATATTTTGCTTCCTAACAACTTAGACATGAGAAACAAATGCACAAACATTTAAAATACATATACTTGTTTCACAAAAACATTTGTTTCAAATAAATGTCAACTATTCTGTAACTCATCGAAGAGGGCCATTATACTTCTAAAATGCTTATGCACTGGTTCCCAAATATTTGTTTCAAATAGAATGTCAATCATTTTCAACCTTTCACATTCCAAAATACTAGCACTCTGGTTCTCAAAACATATTTTTTCAAATAAAATAACCATTCTAATCCCGCTGACAAGGTCATTTGTCAACTACAATAACCACATTGATCGTGACCGACGCTTTTAAGTTGTACTAATAATCAATATATTTGTCAAGTTTATACCATCGTATGACTCATATTTGTCAAGTTTATAACCCATCGAGACAGTGGTCGTATTTGTCTAGTTTATACCCATTGACATAAAGGTCGATGGTCGTTTATACCTCCATCAGAAGGCGCCATATTCGTCAAGTTTATACCCATCGACAGGGGTCGGGTACACCAAAGTCAAATATTTCCTTCATGTTTCCATCACAAATGTAAATGTATATTTCCAACTTTCAATCTTATCAGAACATTCTCAAATCCATTTTCTACAAAACACTTATTTGATTCATGCATGTGTGATTTAAATAACTAGAAAATTAAAACCATATTCACATATACTAGCAAATGTTTTATTTTTAAGTAAAGTAGTAAGTCGTGTGATTAATCTTTCCTACCTGATATTCCAAGATATTAGCAAACCAAGAAGCCCAAAAGAGTCAAGGTAAATCACCTCAATAATATGGAACAATATCCTATTAGATAAAAATAATATTTTATTTGCACTCATAGGTTTATATCTCTTATTTTTCTTTTCAGAGTCCAAAGATTTTAAAACCAGACATCTCAAGGCCTTAGTCGGGAATTTCAAACAAATTAGGCCATTTTCCCAAAAAGCCTTAACATCACCAATTCTTCCAAACACATCGATTCCTTAAATCCCTCAAAATAGATTTGTACTACAAAAGATTATTTTTAGTCAAATCCTAAAACATCTTACTTAATAAAAACTAGTTTTTGTAACTTTATGCGAATCCTTTATGCTTTCAAACTAAAGTCAGAGCTCAAAGACAACCTTCAAACACACATCAAATCTCCATTCCCCAAACAAATCTAGAACAATACTATGTCTTTCTTTGTTACTCCCTATGAAACATATTTAAAAAGTTTATGAACCCAGCCAACTAAGATTCTAAGAGTTTGAAAACTCCACCCAAATATATCAAACATCAGTCCTAAAACCACATTCTTGCTTCTATGCATTTCAATCATTTCCTAGGAGTTTTAGAAAGCCCTAAGCTTTCAAATCTAGATTCCTTTGAAAACCTAACTACGAAAAAAATCAAAGGGAAATAGATACTTACTTGGATTGCAAGCTCAGACTGAAATCTCCCAACTTTTAAAACCCTAGCTCCTTATCTCCCTCCCATTCCTAGAAAAGATGAAATGAACAATGGGTCATATGAGTCGAGAGCCCTTTTATAGTGTAAGGCACCTACATTTTCCTGTAAAGCCCTTCATCTTTTAAAATTGTAAAACTACCCCTCTTCTTTCTTTTTCTTTTGTTTGTTACAAAAATTAGGTGGCTTCGCTATATGTTACCAAACTGAGCTATAAAGGGATATTCTCAGTAAGGAATAAGGAACGACTTGAGCGGTCGTGGAAGGAGATTAGTACTAGAGGTCCTTTTAATAATTAATGTAAACTGCTTTAATAGGTAATGGTAGAATAGTGAAATTTTGGAGAGATATTTAGTGGAAAAATGCTGCATTATGCGATACTTTTCCTTTCTTTGCTTCTCTGGTCAATAACAGAGGTACGGCTAAAGTGTGTGGGGATTCTTTCAGAGACAGAGGGTGGAACCTGCTTCCATTGTGTGGCTTTTAACACTGGGAGGTGAAACTTATTGGTTCTTCATTAAAGTAATTCATGTGAAGATAGTGGATTCCTGGATATGAAAGATTGACAGATTCTAGAAAGAGAGAATGCAAGAATGAACTTACCTGCATTAAGTCTCTTTGAGACATTTTCTTGAATTCTAGGAGTTTGGCCCTCTTCACGTATAGCATCATTTGAAAGCTTCTCAGCCTATGCGGTCTCGTGGCAAAGCACCTAGGTAAGGTCTGTTAGTGTTAGTCTTTGTTAGTGCTTTCAAAATTCTGTAAGGTAACAGCAGAAGAATACATGCTATTTTTATATTTCATTAATAAAGAGGTATATCATTATCATTTTATGGTTTGATTTGATTTTTACTTATGGTCATCAAGTATGACTTGATGGGGTAAAACTCGATATGGAAAAGCTAGTGGCTACATGATATTCACAAAACATGAAAAATTAATTTGTAATGGGCTTTTAGCAGCATTTTGTTTTTGCCCTTGAGGAGGATGCTCTATCGGTAGATAGACATTAGTTATTCTCTAATTTGCTAACATGATGCTCCTCCTGTTCTTTCTTTCCTCTTTTAGTCAAGCCTTCAAAGACAGTGCATTGTTGACTTCATACTGGATCACCATATCCATGTAATTATTGATAATGGATCCTTTATAAAAAATGACAAAGTGACCCATCAATTATTTCTATCCATGTCTGAAATCGGATATCTTATGTTACAGAGCAGTTTGATTAAACATTTTTGAGTTATGTCAAGTGATTGGCCACTTGCTCCTGGAAGTCCTAATCCATTTTTTCTTTCTTATCTTTAATGGTTTTGTTTCCAGAAAGGAATGCTTTTCTTCGATTCAGCTCAATTTGATGGGATTCTTAAAAAGATTTCAGAGTTTAACAATGCTCTAGTGTCTGACCCAGTGTTTTTTTATAGCCTTGTGCTCTAGCTCATTGGGTATTTTTAGTTTTATTTTGTGGTTCTATTTGCCCATTTCTGTTCTTCTCACCCATTCAGTTCTTGATGCATTGCTCGTCTTCTGTTTTTTTTTTCTTTCTTTCTTTTTTTTTATGCCTTTTCTAACATCACAGATTGTCTGCTTATTCTGCTTTGTTTTGTCGTGATAGAGGGATTTACATGAGATATGCTAACCATATTTTTTGGTTTATTTGTGTTTTTCTACTTTTGTTATTATCTTCTATGTACTGAAGATTTTAGGATTTGTCATCAATGGCATGCAAATTCTTCCTTATGTTTAAGTGTTTCATTTTAAGTTATTTGAGCCTGGTAGTATCTTTAGGTAAGTTATGTGCATAGTTGATATGGAAGGACTCATAATATATGTTAGGCAATATATTCTTGTATCTCTCACCCTTCCTATATTTCTTTGTCCAGATAGTGAATGGTTTATGTCGAATAAAAGATCGACAAATGGTGTAAAATTTATCCTGTATTCGGTGCTCATGCTACTAGGCAATCTTGATGAAATGTGGTTCGTATGCTTTATCCCTGATGATTGGAAACCAACCTCTGAAAGGGTATTGAATAGCACTCCATGTACCCCTCTCTCCTTAGTAGAATAGTACACTGGTGGTACATTAGATTTCCTATCGCGTTGTTAGTAGAACTAGTTTCAAGGGGAATATGATTTGTAACTTCCTATTCATTAACTGAATGAATCAAGGTTAAATTAGATGTGTACCTATAGTTAATGCAATGCCCTAATGCCTATGATGCAAAAGTCGTTTTCTGTTTTAGTGCTGGGCAAGTCAAAACACCTGAGCCTGCTTTTGTTCCTATGCAAGTCGAGAAACACTGGCTTTCCGTTGGGTTCCTCGCTTTTTATAACACAATTTTGAAACATATAGTTCTTCAAAACCGCTTATTATTGTTCTTCTCGAATTAGCGTTTATTGTGTTGTTAGTGTTTTTCATAACAGAAAAAGTGGGAACTGTGAAATGAGAGAAGAAAAGAGTGCTTTTTTTAGTTTAATGATGCTAAAGAATAAGACAAGTCTACCTACTTTCTATATATACATTGGTGAGACATGCAAAGAAATAAATAAATACAAAAGAAGAGTTATTATACAACAAGGAAGAGAATAAACTAAAGAATATCCCGATTCTCAACACTTCTCAAGCTTTTGAGCATAGAAATAAGTATGCACCAAGTTTATTACAAATAAACTTAACTGGACCCTGAGAGATTAGTGAAACAAACCAAAGACACTCTGTCACTTGAAAGCCGATTTAGGAACTAAGAATAAGATCTCGAGGCAACTTTCTCTCGAATGGAGGCACACCACCCAATATGTTCATCCTCCCATGAAAGATCAAGGCTGAAGCAATGCAGTGGCCGCTTGATTATCTACACACACAAGACATCATTCGCTCATCCTTCCAAATCTTTGCCTGAATAGTAATGGTAACGAGTTTGTTTATCAGAGCTCTCTCAACACTCGAGCTAGGGTTTGTTAATTTATGAGCGTAGCTCGAACTGAGCCTTAGCTTTTTGAACGTAGCCTGTAATCACAAAGCTCAAGTCATTGATTTAAAAAAGCTTGGCTCGAGCTCATTAGGCTCGTTTTCCATATGAACTGAGCCTCAGCTTATAGTCCTCGAGCTTCAAAGCCCAACCCAGCTCATACAAGCCAGGACAATCATAATCCTCAAGCTCACCCATACTTTTTAACTTTTTGTAATCAATCCGATAACAACATTCAATTAAGTGAAATAATTTTCATGGAATGAGCCATCTAGTTGATTTAGTTCGACGCTAAAGTCATAAAGCCATGCCCTCCTTCAACATTTGCTTTTCCGGGAATAGTTTAAAATTTACATCAATAAACATTTCTTGCAATAACTCGAAAATTATGAAATAATATCAAACAAGTAGAAATGCAGAGTGAAGAAATAAGATAATTAAAATCAATTTAATAAGAAACATGATTGGTTTTTAACTGAATTATTCAAAATAAAAGAAAATTGAATATATCAACAAGATCAAGCAAACTCATTATAACAATAAACCGCCGTTTGGCAGCTATACCGGCCGCATACGGTTAAGTCAAGCCACCAATTCTCCCGATCTACCGTCAAGACATTAATTTCGCACCCATAAACAACAACGTTGACCGAGATCCGTAATCTCGCCCACCATGTCAACAAACCGGTCAGTCTAAATTTTCATAACAAGAATGATTTTTGGCACCCGCGCGCTACACCGCCCCCGGCTCGTACCCCATAAGGCGCCGCTCCTTGTTTCCTCTATGAAACTGTCACCTCATTTATCACCTCGGATGCCTTTATCCATACCCACGCCTGGTATGCGCCTGGTTAAGCCCAAAGCATCAAGATCCAAAATTTCCAGCACCCCAAATTTGAGATTGGATCCTCAGTTCATCAGTCAATTGATTCGATCGCGGGTTCAGTGACTGTCTCAATGCTACCCCAGAACAAAACCTCATCTAAGCTCACAACAACAAATCAAGGGCTCATTATAATTCTTCAATACCCTCATATTTGTAACTGATTCTCAGACACCAGATCTGTTCATCGCATCATGGGGTCATAATCTAACATCCATATGTCCTTCCCCGACGTCCCCTCACAAGACCTTCACGCTATCCACACACTGAACATACCGTCGCTTACACCTTCAAGGCTTATCGTGGTACCATTTCCCCGCTACCGAAAGCATCATTCCGAGATCAGACAGTCCCCCACGACACGCGCGATTCAGCCAGCTCCCGCCGTTTTCGCTGTCACATCTCACGCTCGTGAGGATCACACGCATTTGCCATCCATGTTTAACGATTTGGCTGAGGATCCATTAAGACCGATATCCGTGACACATGACTGGCATTTCACCCCAAGCACGCCTCGTAGTTCGATCGCACCCAAGACGATCCCCGCCGCCGAGACCGAAGCGCCTCTCGCTTAGCTGATTGATGTCCGCATCCAGCCAGTTTTTTTCGCGCACAGTCGAGCCGAGCCCGCAGATTTATCGCTTCCAAATTAAGGCCCACAAGCCCTACTTCAAGCTTGAGCCACTTGTAGCCCAGCTCTGAGCCGAGCTTCCTTAGCTGAGTTCAGTGAAGGCTTCTGCTCATGTCACTCTACTCAAGGAAACTATTTAAGCCATAAGGAGTTCATAAGTCGCCAAAGCCACAGCTTGATACCTTTCGCTCAAAGACTGTAATTGCCACCAGCTTGACCTTTATGTTTTTCACTCTTCCGCGATATTAAGTCGCCTCCAATAAATACACAATATCCCAAGTGGAGCTGCCCGTCGTAGCGAGGCCCGCCTCAGCCCCCCAGATCACAATATCCACAACCTCGGTGTAATCCTCCGCTTTCATATGCACACCCCTCGACCCGCAAGGTTCTTTCGACATAATGCAGATGACATCACATCATCCCAATGATCACGTCACAGTGGATCGCAGAACTAATTAACTTAATTGGCACAGTATGAAATGTCCGTCAGTGGATGGTGAGGTAGTTCATTCCTCCCCAATTAGTCGATATCTCCCCGGATCCCGGTATACACCCCATCCAGATACAAAGCCTTCACATTCGGATCCATAAATATTGTCTACAGGTCTATTAGCCCAGCATACTCGCTTCCTCCAATATATATCCAAGAGCATACTTCCTCCTCGGTGACATAACCATTTTCACCCGGTATCAGATTCTGTTTTATCTCAATCCCAAGAGAAGTAAATCATCAGAGTTTTTCCAAGCTCTTTGCTTTTAAGGGTTAAAGATGCTGTTAAGTGTCCAAATGCTCATCTGACACTAATTCATAACAATGTCAGTCTGAAGTATATAAACATATTCGGGACATAATCATGCTCTGGGAATAAATGCAAAGCAGGATGAGATAGAAGACAAAAGTGAAATGATGTACTCTTTTGAGCTCATACCAACTCCGACACTTAAAGCTAAGGCGTGCCAAAACCAAAGCTCGAGGAGTCCGCTTTTGTAAAGTTATATATAGAACGACTCGAAGCCTACAAATACAAAACCATACTCCCTCCACAACAAACTGCGGCTGCCGATATACCTTCTCAACAGAAGGGTGTCATGGAGAAATGCACTTGATGTCCAACCTGACATGTGGTTTCAAGAACCTATAAGAGCTTACAGATAAGAGAAGACCTAGTGGGAAGTCATCCAGAAAGTCAGGAGAAAAATGCCAAGAAGATAGCCATGAGCTCAGGCATATCCAGTATACCCTCAGCAAATCAAACAAGCCCAAGATCATCCATCTTACCATCCGTATCAATCTTAACAAGAGAAACCCAACGACAAACTTAACGTGACTGCTACAGGTAAAGGTGATTCAGTCCCATGTGCTTGAGAGAATGCGAGTGTACCATTTTTCAACAACTATCTTTTTCCAAACTTTCAACAGGAGAGAGTGCCCTGCAGGCAGTTTCAGAAGGAAAACATCGTAAGACAAGGTGGAAAGACAAAAGGCAATGCAGAAGATGTTTACAAAGTTAGAAATTATAACAGACGGGGGTTAATAGAGGAACGAAAGTACCTTCGAATCCAAGAACGGGAAGGTTCTGTGAGACTATAAGACCAAGGTCAGGAGGAGGGCAAGAAGGAGATGAGTCAACAGAGATAAATTGAGGTACAGATGAGGCAATCAGATCGATAAAGCATGCAGAGATATGACATCTAATCGGACTGGGTAGAGTGGAAACATAAGAGTTATCAAAAATGCATATCGAAGGCACTTAGCTGTATCAGAGTAGGGCAACGAGAACCTCTGGCCAAAGCTCAGACAAACTATGAAGATACACTCGCTGATTATAAAAGTTTCTGTTTTGTCCTCGAGTAAGAATATGGACAAAATGTATTACAACCAAAGACATCCAGGGGGAAGACAAGAGAGGTTGGTTTGGAAAAGAATGGAAACAAAGATTTATCATAAATTACGATGACATATGATTAATCAAATAACAAGTAGCTAAGACAAGATCCCCAAAGCGGCCAGAACTTATGCAGACTGAGGAAGAAAAAGCAGCAAGCTCAACCAATGGATTTCGTTCTTTACACGCCAGCCACTCCATTCTAAGGAGTGCGACAGAGGACTCCATGAAGAATCCCATGTAGAGGACATAAAGAGGAGAATGGTCCAGTGATACCCTCGGTAATGATCTCGGTAGAAGATACTTAATCATGTACAAACTGAGTTCACAACTTTCAAAGTGAACGCCTGAAATAAGAATAACTCAGCCTTCACTAATAATAATAGCTGCGCCAACTCATTGTATTAATCTACTATAAAAGTGACAAAGATTTAACTTTTAAGGTAGATCATCCTGTAAAGGCATCCCAAATATTGTGTGAGGCAAGTTCGGCGAGACTTTGTCTCGTTGTTTTAGGCATTGGGGAATGTGGACACAAGATGTTTCTCGTGCCTAATAATGACTCGCACTCAATCGAGTGCTGTAATAAAAAACATATAACCATTACCCTGAACTCGAAACATTAGGATGACCATAAGGGTGACTCATGAATATGAGTGCCCCGTGGAAGCTAAAGCCAAGATTAAGGTTAGCCGAGGTGAAAGAGGCCTGAAACCTGCCGTTTCATGCCAATTGTCCTCCCATCCCGGCCCTGCAATGTGACAACATTGGTGAAGGTAATCAAATTAAAGTGAGAAGGTCCCCGAGAATAATCATTAATAGAAAGTAAATTAAAAGGAGAACCAGAAACATAAAGGACAAAAGCAAGGGCAGTCAGCTAAAGAGACTCGCGATCTAATTCCCTTTAGCTATGGTTTGCGATCCATTACCCAGCACCAGTAGGAAAGTGTGATGAATTTTATGGAAGAAAAAGATCTCGTTATTAATCATAGAAGAAATATGATTCAAAGGCTCTATAATCAAAAATCCATATCACACTGTATAGAATGAAAGGGCAGGAATCAATGGTCTCGGGACATCGAGATTTAAAACAGATATAGATTTGGGTTGTTTATGCCGTGGATGTACTTTAATGTTTGGGCGTAGAAGAATAACTTCTTCTTAAGGTGGAGATGAAAGCCAAATTTGATACAAGAAACAGTATAGACAGAAACAAACTTAAAATAAAACTTAATCAACAAAAGGTTACTACAGAGGCGACCAGCTGTATTCATTCATGCCAAGCATCACGGCTACCGCGACTTTGCAGGCAACAGAGATAGCAATGTGGAGCAAGAGTGCCGCGGGTGTGCTTTCACCGCAGGACAAAAGCAAAATCGACAAATCTGTGTTTCAAAATGGAAGAACTGGGCGCATAGTGAGCCTGCGTTAGGCGCCCCGCAGTCCGCAGAAAAGGGAAGTCACGAAAGGAATAGTTTCCCGCCACACGCGGCTTTACTTCGTTTCACCCGTTTGTGGCGGAGGAGTCTCTGCCTTCCGAGACAGATCGACTAATGGAGGCGCTGATCACCTGCTGATGCCTGTCTCCTCCTCCCGCCAGATCGGGTCCCCGCCAGCACTCGTAAAGGCTCGCCATCGATGAGAAACAGCCGGAAAAGTTCACTATAAAATTCTCCCGCAACTCCAGGTAGTCCGACTGCGCGAGATTCCGTATGATGGAGTGTGTGAGTTGGCCTGAAGCGATATGACCACGACAGTTCATAGGAGTTAGAACCATGGCAAAACCCTGAACTCAGCTTCCTGCATTGATGAACATATGTGAAACAACACAGAGAGAAAATAGAGTTTTTTCTATTGAATTGATCAAAGAATGTAGATAAGTCCCAGTTCTACTTATACATTAAGGAGAATACAAATAAAAGGAAAATACAATAAAGTAATAAAAAGAAGGAAAATATTGTAATGAAAGGAAGGGAAAAACTAGAGAATATCCTAAGAATATCCTCTGATTCTCAACATGAACCAAACGTGTTTCTATGTTTTCTTTGTTCTCCTTGTTTTTCAAACAAAAAGGCAGTTTTCAAAATTTTCCAAACTCAACAGAGACCACAACATTTGATCTTCTAGTGGTCCAAGTGTAGTGAGTTTGAACAAAATTGTTTATTGTATTTAAAAGCTGTTTAGTTTTCTAGTTTATAAATGATTTCTATGTATTTCTTCATGTAGTTTATAATAGAAGTTTTGAATGATGGATCTGCTGGGAGCAAACTCATTTAAATGAGAAGAAAGAACTGTCGACCGAGTTGAGATCGCAGACTGGTTGCTGTTGGCAAAATTCTTAAAGGAAATATTTGTTATCATCCAGTAATTTCAGCAGATGCCAGACATTGTTTTGATGCTGAAATTATAAACTATGTCACACTACATGAGGTTTTTCCAGGTTAGCATTATTTGAACTTATAAGGCTGTAAATTTGTACTTATTTCAAGATGATTTATGCAGATTCTATATTTGTGCTATAAACTCCAAAAACTTTTCTTTCACTGTCTCGATATATTTCAACCTTTCCCAGTACCCCTTCAGAAAGAGGTCATCATCTAAATTCATTACTTTGTTACTTCTATTGTGAGAGGGGTTTTGTGGTTGACTGTAAGTACTTATGAAAACTCATGTGTCTCATTGGTGTGCATGCACCAATAGAATGCCAAATGTTTTAATAAATCATTTCCTCTTAGTTGTGCTGTTTAATACATATCATTGATTAATTGATGCTATCTTTCAACTTTATGAATATTCTTTTTTATTTATTTTAAAATGCAGTTTGACCTAATTTATTTATGTTATTTATATCTTTTGGTATGTGTAGTTATTGATATTCTGGTGAGCGATCATCCTGCATCCAGATGGAATAGACCCTGCTTTCAAGACTATAAAACTGTCTAACTTCTCACTTGAAGCACTGAAAATCTAGTTCAGCTGGTAAGATTATTTGAACAGATAACTCCACAGTAATATATCGACTGTCTCGATGCTTTGGTTTTTCAGTGTCAAATGTGGTTGTTTGTTCGCCATCAATTTTAGCTGAACTGACACACACCCACACCCAATTGAGTGTCAACAGAAAAGGCAAGATGAATCTAGAATTTTTTGAGATGCTATAAAAAACAGTGGGAATACATATTAAAAAGCAGACACTGAGAGAAGCCTCCCAGAGGATTTGCTCTACACTTAGCTGTAAAGATGGCACTAAGATCCAGGCTTCTCCTTTCCTCCTCCTGATTTAAACTGTAGGCCCTGCCTGATAGTAAAAAATGGTTTCTAACAACCCTGCCCCAACCAATAGGGGCCTTAGAAGGCATATCTCTTGTTGCTGCCCCCACTTCTTCCTTCCAGGTCAGCACACTTTGCCAGCCTCCCCGTCAAGTGTCCTCTGCTCCTCCTCAGACATGTATAAGGAATGGGGTGGGTCTTCATCAATACCTCTGGGTTAAAGTCAGACCTTGTCCTCAAGGTGGAAATGTAATCGCTGCTGAAGCTCCATAGAAGACAGTCCCATGTTGCTTCAAACTCAGGTAAGTCCTTCCATTTGATGAGTACCTCCTGATCAGTACTTCGTTTCATCTGAACTGGGCCTATCCCCAACACTGCAGTTGGTTCAACATGCAATTCCATGTCAAGAGCCAATTGGGAGGGTAATGATTGAGGTAGTTGAGTAGCACCCCATTGCTTCCTTTAGTTGCATACATGAAAACTGGGTAGATTATGCATATGGAGGTGTGGTTTCTAACTTAGTCACGCCCAATTTTCTCCAAGACTTTACATGGTCCACAAACCTAGGTAGCAGCTTTCATCTTTGTATTTTCATTTGAGCGTTGTCAAGGGGCTTCCATCTTTCAGGTATACCAAGTCACTCCTCTCAAACTGAACATCAAGTCTATGCAATATTATCAGCCATTGCTTTCATCTGACTGAATTGTAATAAATGTGGCTCTAACTCATCAAAGCAAGTGGCATCTCTTTTAGCTAAGAGCTGATAAAGTTCAGAAATGGGAGGCAGAGGATCTTATGACCACAGCAGGCAGCCCTCCCATAAAAAGCAAGGCTCTAAAGGAGTGTGTGAATAGGAAGATAGGTTATACGAGGTGTTAATAATACTCCTGGTACCACGAAAGTTCATCATGCCCATTTCTGTTGTTTGGGCTGCTATCGAGGCAAAACAAATATGAGATAAGTCTCAATGCTTCAAGACAACCCCTGTTTGTTCATCCGCTTTGTGATTTTTGATACACTGAACTAATGCTTCAGCATTTGTTCCCCACAAGCTAAGAGCTCATTCTAGGAAAAACTCATGGAACACCTTTGTCACGATTTGACATTACAATGGAATGTGGAATTATATACATGTAGATATCGCTCTCCTTTAGCAGAATTAGCTTCCCACCGATTGATGTAAGAAAATGGATGCTCGAGGGCTATGAAACGAGTGTATTTACTGAGCCAACCAACAACAACAAGGATGGTGTTGAACCCCTCAGATTTGGGCAATCCCTCTATAAAATCCATAATCAGGTCATCCCATACTAAGCTTGGTACTTGTAGAGGTTGGAAACTGTTGGGAGATAAAGTTGGAACACTCTATGTGCTCTTGGAAAACAGTAAGTACGCATAGCCAATGCCATGTTTCTCAAATGTCTTTCTTTTATGCCCTCCTCAAAGACAAGCTTTGTCACATTTTCCCTTATATGTTTTAACATGCCCAAATTAGTCCTCCAATCCTGCCCATTATGATAGTCCCGAGGAGGTAGCTAAGAGATGGGAGAATCTCTGTAAAACTCTCCCTTTGCATAGTAATTTATCTCAAGCACTGAGCTTGCAACCTGAATGAATCATGCTTCTCAAATCCACACAGGCCATGTATGATTTCATCTCACTCACAGATGTAATTCCTCCAATGCATCATTGGGAATGATATGTTAGCTAAGCCTGGTTCTATTGACAGATGCGCGAAAGGAAAACTCAGCTTTGTTCTCATTTCAAAAACATATCAGACTCCCAAAAATCATATCTCTATGAAAGCCATAATCCATCTTTGATGTTCAGCACCCACTAGCCTTTGTTCAAGAAGAAACTTTAAACTCTTTCTTTGATTCAGATGCAGAATAAATGAATCCACGCCCGCTATGGTGGTTGCCACTGGCAATCAAGAAAGACTATCACACATAAGTCTGCCACCTATAACTCACTCAGACTTACTGGGCTAAACAAAACATGGCTGTAGTAAGCAATTGGATGTTGTCCCTACATCAACATTGCTCACAACCATGCCTAGACGCGTCGATTTTCATAATGAAGGGGGTTGTGAAATCTAGGAGTGCTAGGACCGGGATTGTAGTCATTATGCTATTTCCATTTTTGAATGCCTTCAATTGGTTTTATTCCAACTAAAAATTATCTTTCAGCCGCTTCTAAGGCTGCTTATTTGCTGTACCCTGCTACAAATTTTCTTTAGTATCCCGTCAAGCCTAGGAAACCACACAATTCTCACATTGTTATCGGGGTAGGCCATTTGAGCATTGCTTTGATTTTTGATTGGTCAACAACAACGCCTTCTTCAGAAATAATGTGTCCCATATACTCTAGCTTACTTTGGGCAATGCAACATTTTATATGTTGACATACGTATGTCGTCTCTTAATACTCCTGTAATCTCACCAAGTGTCGCATGCTCTTCTATTGTTCTGTAAAATTAAGACATCAAAAAATACTACTCTCCTTATCTGTTATGGGCTCAATTAACGCTTGTGAGGGTTTAAAATAAGTACATAGAAATATTAGTTATGTGTTAGTATGCCAGAAAAAAAACTAAAATACTCCTTATAGTATTACTCCATTTAATGAGTCCTATTTAATGAGTAGTACTGTAAGGGTGATATGGATTAATGAAACTTTAATATTTAATCAATACTTTATTTTATTTTATTAATTGCTTCTTAAAAAGTCTAAAATTCTCGGCGCCTTGTCTCTTTGTTTCATGAAAATTTTTAAAACAAAAATTCTAAATCTAGAGGAATATTAACATTTTGGGCTCTAATTTCCTACTAAAAAATTTTATAAGTACATAAAACAAGAATAATTTGTATGAGGTTTAAAATTACTACGCACACTTGATATGGACATACAAGGCAAACTCCCCAAAGGCCCGTGAGTCGATAGATTTAAATGTACAACATTTTACAAATTTATAGTTTAGTGGTCATACTAATACATGCAAATGCAGAGGAAGCTGATTTTAATTTGCTGTGATCTTAATGGTGATGCTTAGTAGTTTCCAGCTCGTGAATTTAAATATGGGAGCCATGTGTAGAAGAAGAAGATATCGACATCCGTGAGGAAGGATCGCATCATGACACAAATTGACTTTGCTTATCAGTCATTAATAAAAGTATTGAAATTACAATAAACTGAAAAAAAGGAAAAAGATGAAAATTAAATGTTGTTATTTATTTAAATAATAAGGGTAAAAATAGGAAGAAATTAATAAAGTCACGTCCCGATTTTTTAAAGCGCTGATAATCGAACAAAACAAAAACCTTAGAACGCGGCTAATTGTGAATGGAGTGAGGCAACAGCATATTTTCAAAGTAGCGGCTCAATACCTTCGCCCATGAGAGTCATTGAAAATGGTCAGGCATTCACGAGGCCAGCCGAAGAAACGAGAACTCATAATGTCCTCATGAGTCCTAAAGTCAGACAGTACATCCTTTTGTTATACACGAATTTGTTGGTATCCTAACTTATGTCCTACCTTTGGAAAAGAAGGGGTATTCCATGTAGCTCATCCACACAGCCTGCTGATCATCCAACTCCAAAACTCGTTCATGGTTTCCTTGTTGTAGAGTACCCATAATCAACACAAAACCCCTCCAACTCCTATCTATTTTTAACAAAGAATACCTGGCTTGAGAATGGACTTCTGCCAATGGAGCCGAATTATCCATGCAAGCATCCCAGACTAAAGTTTTTCTACTTTGTTTTGACATAAGGGCATCGATAGTGGCCTCACACCGACTGAGTAGTCCCTCCTTCAGAATTATAGTGTGTTCAAGTGCATGCTGTGGGGCAGCCTCATGGTTTCCCTGCAAAACAACTTCATATTTGCCCCACTCCAAACGGAGTTGATAGTAGGTCCCAACTCATTTCAGCCTGAAGGCAGCCTCAAGACAACCACATTAAACTAAAAATTCCATGTCCCTCACTTATCGCCCACTTCCGTTAGGCTCTTTTGAATAAACCTTGATCGACACGCTTCTGCCAATTTCTGGATGGTAATCTCATTCACTTGCAATTCAACCCATCTTTGAAGTTTCCACTGACCCCAGATATTAGAGCTTCCAAGCCATTTGATGCCTAGTAATATACTTATAATTGGTTAGGCTGGCAGTGAGGAAATCTTCCGTTATTTCAATCTCTTGCAATCGAACTAGCACCTACTTATAAATCCCACCCTTGTACCCAATTCATACCCAACAATACTCCAGCCCTCAGTCTTCTTCCATCGGTAGGGTTAGCTTCCTACCAATTCCAAATAAATGAGTTGTGGGTCTTTCCATTCTTTCGACTAGAAACCATCACTTGGTGCTGTGAACCAATTTCCTCGTAACTTTTGCAGCGGTTTGGTGACGTTGCAAAGCCGAGAGAAGAAAGAAAGCCTTTTCTTTATTGAATCTCTAGAATGTCAACAAACCATAATTCCTCTTGGCTACTCCTTTTGTTAGTCTTCTAGTTTTCAAAGTGCTCCATTCATCTTCTCCTTTATCAGATAGCTCTACCCCAGGTCTCCTTGAGAAGCTTTCTCCTGCTGCTTTTTCTGTTGTTCTTTTAAAGGACTTTCTGTCCTTTCTTAAAGGTTTGACTACACAATTTTCCTCAAATCTTCTTTCTCTTCACATCTTTGAAGTATTGTGGATTGATCTTCTCTTCTCTTTCTCGATTGATTACCAGTTCATATCTTGAGAATCCCCTCCTCCTCATCATCCTTCCATATTTGTCTCCTCTATTTCAGATAATTTTTCTTGTACATTTTCCTTTTCGTATCTTCCAAGCTAACTTATCAGTAGTTTCATATAGAATGTTTCAACCAGAAAGAGGAGCAAAAACATCACAGGGATATTGACACACGGAAATTAAGAAATACATCTAACAAGGTCATCATGCTTTATCGATCTTCATTCTCTCCTCATTCTGTAAATAGAACCATATTCCAAGTCCATAAACTTGCCAAATTCTATTGATCGTCTAACCAACTTCACAGCCTTGTTGCTAGACTTCTATCACTGCAATATTAGTTGTGGGGCACATGTGAGACAGTTCTGCATTTCATCCCTAAAGTATGCCAAACAATGCCCCAACTGTCTTTAGAGTTTCTCCCAGTCCCAGGAGGAAGTCCAAGGCTATTTTGTACTATTTGATGATCACACTTCCTGTTGGCTAAAGCTGAAACACAGCTTGTTGAGAGTTTTTCTTATTTCATCATAAAGAAGATAGTGGAACAGGAAAGCAAATTACCATGCATCTGAGTATTTGAAGGCACTCTTGTCTGTCCCGGTGCAATTTGGAGAACTGAACACGATTTTCCACACACATTCAAACACCTAGATCGTTTTGTTCAACCTCATGGGAAAATGTTTCAAATTCCTAATTAGTACACCTCATTTGTAAAGAATATTTTATAGAGATACCCTTAGGTTGTTATAATATTTTTAATATTAGGCTTCCTTGTAAAATAAGAGCACTAGGAATATCAATATAAATATACAGAAATACAGATGTGAAGAGTTATGAGAGAGATGGCTTGTAAAGGCTATATCAGTGTAGAGATGTAGGAAGAACAGGATGTCTTGTGATGAGGGATTTGCAAGGTTCAGGTATGGATATATGAATGGGAAACATGTGATGTTTGGGAACCCAACAGAGTTGTTCTACCTCTCTAATATGTTTTATCAGATAGTGGAAAGATTCTTAGCTCCTGCCTGCCACAACACCATGAAGTCACTATAGTGAAATGCGTCAGTGAGATCTAGTAATCGAAGAGCTCTGTAAAGAAAAAGATTTGATTCTAATAAGAGAGAAACTTAAGCTTTGTATCATCAACTTGTATACCCACTTACTCCTCATTTCACAAATCTTAACCCAATCTGTTAGATTTTAGAGACAACCCACCCCTCTCAGTCATCGTCTCAACCTCCACATCATCCTCGTATTTCTACAAAATCGTCTCTATTTCAATAACTTTCTGGTCTCTATTCAGCCTCCCTTTTTCCTCCTCATCCAACACCATCAATACTCTTTCAGAACTCACGTTGTTTGGCAAACAATGCTCCCCAAACTCTCTCTTGTCAATGATAACACAAATTCCTTCGCCCTCTTTCCATAATCTCACTCTGTCAACCCATTTGAATTGCAAATCTCTTCCAGCCCCTTTCGTGGCTTAATCACCTGAGCTTAGTCAGTCATAAAATAAGCCAGCTCGTTTCTAATCGGGGGTCATGCCTGTAAGTGCAGGGGTGGCCGTGGGTTTCCTCGGGCCCGCTGGCTCTCACTCTGAGCTACAGTTTGTTATTCTTTTCTCTCAACATGCCAGGCAGAGTTTCTCATCATACACCCAACTTCAATTCGTCACATTCTTATCTATAGCCTATATGCCGCTTCCTCCGGAACGCATTTACAAAGCTTCCTTCAACACTCGATACCGCCAAAGGTTATAAACACAGTTTTGAACTGGCTGCTTCAAATCCCTGACCGATCCCCTCTTCTGGCTGGCAACACAGTAGCCAGACATCGCCTCCCGAGATGGCCCCAAACCCAAGCAATATCTACTTATCATCTACCCTTTGAAATGGACGCCGACCATCCTCCCCACCGAGACTACAAGAAGGCCCCCACCTTCCATGCTTAGTACTGCCGCCCCAGTTTCTCGCCATCTATCAGAATCCATGCTCAAACTGGTCACTGAAACACCAGCCAGCCTGGCTGGATCCGTCAAAGATTGGCAATCCCAAGTCTTGAACTGAATATTATCCCTCTGTCAGCAAGGTTCTCTCGCCATGAGAACACTTTCAGCAAAAAAAGTCATGTTTATCTTTCCTCTCTTCTTAAATGAAATATAAGAAAATGGTGTTTCTTTCTTTATTGATTGAATGAAAGAGTTGAACACTGTAAAACTGAATTTTCTACTTATATACATCAGAAGACATAAAAAAGCAAATAAATCATACAAAATAAAGAAAATATCAGACTACAGAAAAAGGAAGTGGTAATAATCAAAGGATATGCAGATCATCCCAAGATTCTCAACACCCTGTCGAGAGAGAAAGATACACCGTTTACTACAAATAACAACCCTGACCTGAGAGATCTAGTGAGTAACAACCATAGTCGTCATCGAGCTGACAAAACCAAGAGTCATGACCGGTAATTTTCATAACTAAAGGATAGCTTCATCTAACACGCTTATTTTCAAGACCGCCAGCCATGTGTAAGGCCTTCAGTTATTCACTAATAAAGTAAGCCGCCATTTATCCATCCCCAAATCTTAGCTCCCAGTTAGCTCGTTGTCAAACACTTTAGTTTGAGTACTTACAAATTCGCCACTACATCCTTCGCTTCATTTTCCAGTTATTGTTTTCCAATAAATGGCTAAGATCTGAATGAAGCCATCCCAGAGAAAGCACTTCCTGGCTTTGAAACATCATACAATATCCAAATTAATCCAAAACACCTCCGCTTACATAACAATTCTCCCACTAATGTTCCTTCAGAGATAATGCAGGCATAACACTCACTTATCCCGCTGATTATCATATGTGACACGATCACAGGAACCACTCAATCATAACGCAGCAAATGTCCGCATTGCGATATGTGAGTAGTTTCAACTGATTAGTCGCTCAGATTCCATGATATCAGGCTCCTCCAGTTCAAAGACAAGCCATTGAGTTGATCTCTGATCCACATGAGAGGCCAAACACAGTTACATGCAATGAAGATACCATTTCCCTCTAATATATCTCAAGGACATCTTCTAAGAAGACATAACCACCCAGAATTGAGATCAACGGCTATCTCAATCCCAGAAGTACTGAGCCCCCAAGCCCTTATCCAAAGTTGGTTGTTAGATGTCATGGTTTCTCGGGTCAGATCTAGCCCACTCACTGGTCTGTTTATAACAATGTCTTCCACATAAATGAACCGACAGATGTCGGCTTCGATATGAGACAAAAGGGCTTTGATAGATTAATAAGAGTGTCCATGCAAATCTCAGAACAAAATCAACTCCCACAGACATGAAATAAAGATACAAAACGGTCTGAAGGACTGCTTTGAAATGAAGAGGCGAGTAACTGACATCAGCCCCTCAGATACCAATCCACAGATCTCCTGTGTTTGAAGGTAATCCAAGCTCATATCTATATAGAGATTCCTGGGTTGTTCTACACATGGTGAAATGCAGTAACTGATATAATCAATCAGAGAAATAAGAGCCTGCATGTTCATAGGAGGCGGCAGGTACACAACAAGCCACCAAAATGAGAAAAGAATAAGCCATAACTGAAATCAAAATCAAACTAGCTTTAATAATTACCCAATGGCATTCCCAACTAAATCACTCGGGCCATAAACCAGGCTAAGGCTACCACAGACTATCATCTGCAAGGGATTTGGGGTCTCAGTGCAGGTGAATGCAGAGCAAACTATCTCTTCCAACCAATGTTTTTGTTTTCCAACTGAACAGATAGATATCTCATGTAATGTTAAGTTGTAGAAGAGAATAATATTTAAGGTGAAACAAAGCTAATATGGTCGAGGATAAAACTTTATTTAAAAGACGTGCAAAGAGATAAATAGCATGGGATTACGTGAGGAATGCAGCACCTTCCTATTGAGATGAGGATCACATTTATAAGACCGGCGCTCTGAGGGCACTATGGGGAGATGAGTCACCCTTGAGTCTCAGAAGGCATGCCTTGGGATGCACTGAACAAAGAATAAAACTTTAATAAACAGATAAAGGAGAAATGGGACTGGGCGACAGGCGCCTAAGGAAAAGAGCGAGTGGAGAGGTGATAAGACCCTCGCTGGACCTGAAGGCAAAAGAAGAGAAGAGTGTTCGTGCAGTGCAAACCATATCAGATATTGGAGAGTAGTGTTCAGATCGCGCCAAGGGGGATCAGCGAAGAAGATATAACTCTCGCCACCAGTGAAAGTTTATCTTGTCCAAGATATATATGTGACAAACAAGCGCGTATTGAAAACAATTTCAGGAGATAGAAATAGAAAGCGACAATGAGACCAAATCACCCAATACAAAGGCGAAGACGGATCAAATAGAGTTATGTATCTGCTAAGATACAGCATCCCCAAACGCTGTTAGAACTGTATGTTGAGAAGTAAAGTGAATGTCTTAACTACAGGATTATTCCAGGCTCATAGCTAACTCCATTATTTTATGTGCTACGCTAAGATTACAAAACCTATTGGAGAATAAAAAGCGCAAGTAGAGTATTCCAAGGCATTATCACTACATAAGATTAATAGTAGAAGTATGAAACTGATCTATAACTTAAAGTTTAGTGACAATTTTTCTAAATTAAAGAAGGAAGTTTATTCCTCTTCATTTTAAATAGCTTGGCACAATCGAGAGAAAAATCATCAACAAATGTGGCACAAAATTCTAAAGGCAGACGAGTCTAACTGACTCCAAAAACATCAAAGGTGTGGACGCCAGCCTCAGTGAGACTCACTGGGGACTCTAAGCGCTAGTGGAACAAAACACAAGTATGTTTCCAACCCATACACAACTCACAATTCAGTGAGATGTCGGAAAAGCAAGACACAATCATTTCCCAAGCTTCGAAACAGTTCTATTGATCATGACGGATTTATGACCTATAGTAAAGATAGCTCATCCTGGCTAAAGTGCAAAACCACAGGAAGATGAAGGTCACTCCATGATATAAGGTCTCAGACCGTGTCCCATGCCATTAACGCCCTCCCTGCATCATCTCCCTGCAAGGTGAGAGAAGAGGGAGGAAGCGCAAGATCAGAATAATTAAGATCATGGATTAATCTACCCATAAACATAATATTGTAAACAGAAATTGCAGACATATGGGACTCAAAAAATATAAAGATGGAGATAAATTCATTCCTTTCAAGCACAAGGTTTGAGTCCTTTAAATAAAAAATCTGAGGTACAGTGCAGGGGCTGACATAGTGGGGCAGCAACAATAGATCCCTGATACTCATCATGACAAGATCTTATGTTTCAATCATGAATCCGCTTGATCAAGTAGAGAGTGTAAGATAGCAGTAGAGGTACTACTAGTCTACAGTAATAAGCAAATTGATAGTGATATTTACAAGAAGAGGGAGGCTACAAACCTATACCAGACATTCATCAGGTGTAAGAGTCACCTCCAGATGGAGGACTGAGGCCATCCTCAATGCTAGGTCTCAGGCGGATCGTGGGGAATGTTAATGAGCAAATAAGGAGATGACGATCACAACTCATTAACACTTGTCTCAATGTGATCCTGTCTATTGATGGCGAGAGAATAATGAGGTCGCCTGCTTCCCATCTCAGGCCACCCACGGTCACCAGAATCACCGCCAGGCATGGAGCGACATCAAGTCCACTGAAACCCCGGCGCCAGAACAGTCGGTTAGAATGAATGGCAATAACCACAAAAATGTCATCAAGGTCGAGATAAGAGCTCTGGAGGACGCGCTCCTTGTTTGGCCAACTCCGCTGTGGTTTATGGAAGAGCAGATCACAAAATTTGATCCATGTCAGACAATAGGTCATCACTGACCCTGAAGAGAATGTGATTGTATCTCATTTTTCTAAATGAGATATCTGGTCAACAAAGGAAGATATCCATACCAGCCCGCCCAGGTACTCAACATAGAGAGACACAGGTGGAGGTGCCAACACTATCGTATAAATCTTCAAGTTTCTGGTCCAGCAATGATATGTCCCATATAATCCTGGTAGCCTGGTTTCGAAAGGTTTTCGGGCCTCATGGATCACAGCAATAAGGTAGTAAAGACATCGTGGTTTCCACGATCAGGACTGCTTTTTTTTATCTTCTTCAACATCGACTTCATGAGGTCAAATGGTCTTCAACACTCATTTCCAGAAACCCACACACAACAAAACAGAATTGGCCTAAGACTGATAGAAGTTATCTTCTTCCTCAGTCATCACGGTTATCATGTGAGTCCGCATAAACGTAGAAAGCCTGTGCTTTTCTCACCAGATAGTGAGAAAATCCACACCTTAAGAAGACCAATAATAGCCCAAAATGCAACTATGACGGGGCAGTGAGAGTGCTCCAGCTTATTTGATGCTGCGCCTGAAAAATAGAGAATATACTGCACGAGGGTAGGCATGAAATATGAAACTAGGGTCATGTGCCTGAGGGCAAAATCCTCTTACAGGCCCTAAATGGAGAAACCAGGGCGGGCATTCGGAGATCCACTGGGAGGGATCAACGCTTCGGAGGAGCGGTATTGAGATCGGGCCACCCCATGTCGCAGTAGGGCCGTAGAGGTCACTCATAAGGCCAGGACACACCATTGTCGCCTAGCTCGCCACGGCCACAGATCAAAGCGACGACGAACCAATTAGCAGTCACCCTGGGCTGAATGTAGTGGAGTTCGCCAAAAAGTTCACCTTGAGCTCTTTCTTAATCAGAGGTCCGATTCGGCGTATGAGAGATTTTGGCTTCCCCGGGACCCGATGGTTGTGATATTTGAACAAGACAACCATTAAGTGGTTTCGTCTAATCGAGAACACATGAAGCCCTAACTAACCCAACTTTCCATGGCTCCACACCATATGAAGAAATATAAGAAACGGATGCTTTTTGAATGATTAGAATGAATGAGTTGAAATACAAGCTCCTACCTACTTATATACAGAAGACATAAAAATGAAATAACTAAGTACAAAATATGGTGTATTGAACACAGGAAAGGAAGGAATAAATCAGAGAGAAGTGGAATAACCGAGGATATGTTAAGAATATCCATGGATTCTCAACAGTTCCACTGAATTCCAAGACTTTTCAAGTCTTTTGCCGACTCCATCATGTGTTTTCCTCAGTCCCAGAGACGTCGCCCATTAATATCATGGACCTCTCCTCATCATGACAATAATAATACTGGAAGCCACCACTACTGCATCCATGCCTCTTTCTCATGCGAATCCGCCTCAGACTTTCATGAACCGAGCCGAACTTTCTCTGCAGAATTCCTTAGATTTTACTGACTGCACCTCCTCATCCATGAACTTCCAAGCACCCCATCAACAATGGCCTCTAACCGCAACTCAGTAGGTTTTTTTCCCATCCCCCGCACATTATTTGCTATGCTCTGGAGCACACAACCTTTGATAATATGTTGACCCCACACACTCAATTGACTAGCTCAGCTATGTGCATACATGGTTCAATTTATTTGATATGAAAAACATTAAAATATTAGAAAAGTAGCATTCGCAGTTTGTGTTTCTAAGGATTTGTCTCAATAATACTTAAAGGATGCATCAGATGATTCTTCGCTCCATTTAAACTCAGTCCCTGATCGCTCGGGTAGCAGAAAATGTGGTATCTTAATGTCCCTGAATCCCCCAACCAGCTGGGCCTAAGACAGTTTGCATTTATCCCTTTGTTGCTGCCCACTCTCTTCCTTCCAGTAGGAAGGCTGTACTTTTGCCATCCTGTCCCTGCCCATGTCCTCCAGCTTCCTCCCCACATGACAGGTAGATAACACCAGATGTGGGGTTTCCTATCATTGAACTGTGTCTGAAAACAGGTTCTTTCATTTGTTGAATGTACTTCTTTTGTGATACCATTTTGTTAAATAAACATCTTGTATTTTCAGCTCTCACCATAGATATACTAATGGATGATCAAGAAAATTTAATAAAGTCCTCCGCCTGGTAGCGAATCTTACAAACTACAGTCCCATGTAAAATCTCTTCAAGGATTCAGTGCTACAACAACTGGTTATCACACCTTACCGCAGTGAGGTTATTACTGCTTCTCAAAGGGTTTGCTCAATATTTAGGAAAATTCATTTCAGTCCATGGAACTGCACAGAAAATTGATAATGATGGTTTTAGGAACCAACTTTGTGAGTCTATGTACTCTCACAATAAATTAGCTATAATATGTGTTTATGTTAAAAAGCTGTATATCACATGGGAATGATAGTTGTTCTGGAAGTGATTGTAGAATGGAGAACTGAAATTAGAACCACCAAACTATTATTCCATATTTTTCCCTGTCTCTAATAACTGTGGTGGCAGAGATCTGACGAGCAAAGAAGAGAGATGTGCCTGGACATGCTGGCACTCTTAATCTCATGCTTTGAACTGGGCCCACTGATCCAATCTGTAAGCTCCCATGCTGTTATTAATTTCACAGACACAGATATGAGAGATTCTGCACTGCATTTGACTATAAGCTTTTCAAAATTGACTATCAGGACCATGCTTGTGGAAGCTGCTTTTTCACTTCAGTTAAGACAAAAAGATGATAACTATTTGACCTTTGATTACCTCCCGCTGTATTAGATAGAAATTCTATTCAATGTGTCTGTCAATTTATTTCTAGTATTTCAAGTAGTTTCCATCAACATTTAAAGTCTATCTTGGATCTCAAAATTCAGGTGCATATTGATGATACTCATCTAATTTGCATTACATTCATTCTCTTTGAGGAGGTGTTCCTTCCTTCCTTTCTCATTTTCCTTTTTTTTAAAAAAATTTTACTGATAACCGTAAGTTCACTGTTTCATGCGAGTCTGACTAATCCTAGTCCCAGTTACTGGTCGGTAATCTTAGCGACCCTAAGTGAGACTGACCTGTAAACCATTGGGAGCAAACCCACTGTGGCACCAACCGAGCTGTTATCCTTTAGGTTTATATTTTCGAGGTTCTTTCTTCATTCCTTCGTCTCAGACTCTCCTCTTCCAGGCTAGAGCCAGGGCCCAATCTAACCCACTGACAATTTAAAGTAAACGTTTCATCACTGTTTTGTGTATCGAGTGGTCTTTCTTCTTAAAGAATCAATCAAAAACCAAATGTTTGATCATATATATATATATATTCATTTCCCACTTTTGAAGTACTATATTTCTTGGTTTACGCGATATATGCAGATTCTGATGCATTCAAGTTGTTATTCATCTGCAATGTAAGATCAAAGTTAGTTTGTTCAGTCTCTACTCTGCTACTCAAGTAAGTTTTTTTTTTTTTAGAATTTTCTATGTTAATATTTTTTAAATTGAATCGATACTTTTTACTTTTCTTTCTTAATGAATAGAAACAGAATTAGTCTGGAATTCTGATACCTGAATAGTCCCACGGCCTATAAATACACTATATAGACACATTCTCGTAACACCTAAAGAAGGTAGTTTATATAACCAATTCCCAAATTGACGATTATTCACTTCCCATAGCTGATTCTAGAACTGTATTTCTGCTGAGACCTTGATTCTTTCCTAAAATATATTATTTACATAGTTTCCTACATCCCCCTCACAAGCCCCTGAATATAAATCTTCCATTCTCAGCTTGCTAATATTCATGAAACGCATTACCAAGACAAATTTTTGTTAGCAGACATGACATTTGCTAATTGATGTCCTGTAGGAATATTATGGAGGTTACAAATTAACTCATCATCCAACTTTCTCTTTGATGAAATGTTTGTCTATCTCTTTATGTGTTTTATTCTCGCATTTTCAGACGATTAAGAGCAATGCTGATTGCTAATTTATTATCACAATAGCTCTTACAGCCTACTCCACTGTGAACCTTCAAATCTTCTAGAATGATCTTTACCACAACACCTCGTATACTCCCTGCATCACAGAACTCTGAAACCCACCTCCCACATCGTAGTTATCACATTTTTGCTTTTACCCTCCAGCTTATCAGATTTGTTAAATAAGATAATAAACGTAGTTGATATCTTCTTCATTCCAATGGATCCTCAGAAAATTCATGCTGGTATATTTCAAATATTATTATTTGATGTTTTCAATAAGAATCTTTCCTGATGTGCCTTTAAAGTAAATGAGGAACCTGTAGGGTCGCCTGAGGTAGAATAATTTTTTTCTGATCACAAAAGGAATTAACCGGACACACTTCATTGAATAGGTTATGTCTAGCTCAGTATGTGCAAGATAAACGAAGTCCCAACAAGGCTGCATGACATATTTTCTTACTCCACTTTCTCTCCAAGTGCTTCACCCAATTTGTGATTTTGTTCAATGGGAGTCAGAACCCGGTTTACAGCCATCATACCTGTTTCGAAGATCACAACATATTTATGTTGAGAAATGAAATGCTTTCGCCTAAATCGGTTTTCACCCTGCTCCCATGGAAATACTTCAATTTTCTGGGGTCTTTATTTCAAACTCTAAGAAAACCGTCTTGCAGTATTCTTCCTTTCTCATCATTCCATGTCACAATAATCATCCACGTATTACAATTAATGTTGTGACTTCAAATTGAATTGTTTAATGTATGATCTCCTAGCGCCTCGTCTCAGAACTACAGCTATCAAAACCTTAGTGAAACCTCCCAAAACCAAGCATCGTAACTGCTTAACGAGAAAAGCCTACTTTAACCGAACACAAACCTTGCTTCCATCACTACCATTGAACCCTCGCGGAAATGATCTATGTAACCCTTTCTTCTGTCCCACCAGAAGAAAAGCATTTTTTACATCATATTGTTACACTCTAATCAAATTAATAGTCTAAGATAGTAAATTTCACTAGATCTTTCATAGTCTCCTTTTTGTCACTGCTGCCATTCCTTTTGCCAATACTAAAGAAATGTTTAATCCACCCATATGTCTCAGTATACTATTTGCAAACCAACCTTTGCCTAAGACGTTCTTAGTGGAGCCATCACTTTTAATTTTATCGAGAAACACCCACTTCAGAGCTCCACTCCACATTTCTTACCATCAGGTAGATCAACCACCCCTCGTTTCATTCTTTGTAATGCATCCATTCACCTCCATAGTGTCTTCCATTCTCCCTTTTCTATATAATGCTTCCAAACAATGGAGTTTGGAAATAGTGAATAGTGCTTAAAGTTGGATAGGAAGCTATGATTCAAGGAAAATCTCCTGAAAGACACAAAGTGAGGATAATGGATATGGTCTTTTGCGGCATCTGGCTGTGTTCCTTTTCTCAAAGCCAAGGTAGATTCTATGATCTAAGAATAGTGAGTCGAAGTTATGTCTACAGAATTGTTACCTCATCGCGTGACGCTTCAAGAGACTCGTCTTCAAGCCATTGTTGCCATATGTGGTCCCATCTCCTTACACACTGATCAAAGATTTGATTGTCTTCCTTTTCCCACCGGCTCTTCAAAGTGTGATATTGAATCAGTTCCAAAGAAAATTGGTAACACTGCTGGTTTTTGATCGAATGACCTGACAGAGTAGAGATTTATCTCATAGTGGTGGATACGACTCATCTTCACATAGACACTCAGTGACAAGGAGTAGAGAATGACTCATTTTCAACAATGGTAACATCACCACGTGCCAAAGCTCTAGTGGTGGATAACATTTATCCTTGGTGATGAGTACCCCACAAAAACACAGCCTTAGGTTCTGTAGATCTAATTTTCCACATTATTGTATATTGTGAAGTGACAAAGGATGTGCACCTAAACTCAGGAGCAAGGTTGAAGGAGGATCAAATGTACGATAGAATTGATATTTGGTTTCAGTGACCATTGCACCCTACAAAACTCTAGAAGGAATCAGTGTTTATGGACATATGCTGATGAGTACAACTCTCTCCCAAAGAGGAGGATCTGGCAGCCATTTTGTTGAAACAATAAGGCTCTAGTACACTCAAGAAGATGACGGTTTTTCCTTTTTGCCACCCCATTTTGTTGGGGAGTGGCGATACAAGATGATTCATGTTTGATTCCTTCCTTTTGAAACCATTGAGACAAAATTTGATTGAAATAATCACGAAGCATCAGTTCGAAAGAGCTTTTTCTGATTTTTGTACCGACCGATTTAACCATTGTACAAAAATGTGAAAATATGACTATAATATCAAATTTATTTTTGAGTAACATCCAAGAAATTTTTGTACAATTAATAATAAATGTTACACCTACCTTAATCTGGGAGATATTTGGAATAGGATGGTCCCAAACGTCACTGAATTAAAAGAAAGGAGAAGAAGATCTTTTATTACCATTAGGAAGGATACACGATAGCATGTTCGGTACACTCACAAATACTTAAATGAAAAGGTTGAATATTCTAGTCCTTGAACAAGGTGTGAAACATTAATTTTAGTCGTGGAACAAGGCATATGACCTTAGACATAGATAAAACAAATGACATCTTTATTTGATGAAGAGAAAAAGGAAGTAGGACAAAATAAACTGCTTAACCAGCTCTGGCTAATTGATGTACCCTTGGCAAAAGTCCATCTTTCCTCCCAACTCCTGGTCCTGAAAAATCAATGAAAAATCTGGTAAGGCAGTAATGAAGGATGTGCCTAGTAGGTACCCCAGAAAATTCCCTCAAAAACTAGTACAACAATGGAGGATGCAGAGAGGAATCCCCAGAAACCTTAGGGCTTGAAACTAGGAATGATACATGATAGTTGAAAAATCTATGCACACAACAATGAAAAACTGGTGAAGAAGTGGAAAAAACTGACACAATGAAGTCTAAAGAATGCTAAAAGTGTTAGATAAAGAAATAAAGGCTGTACAGAAATTCCAAAAATGAAGGCTATGCACGGTCCCCAGCACACACTGGACAGAAAAGGCTTTCTTCTGAAAAACGATGTCTATTAACCCAGGTTTCAGAAACAACACTTCAACAACAAATGTCCAGTATAACATACTCAGATGTTACAACAGAACATATGGTCTGTAACCAATCTAACTGGGGTCGATTAACATTCAGATAGGTTGATCTTAGAATCCGATTACGTCGATCTCAAGACATCCTTCTCCGGCAATATATTGATCAGAGTCTCAAGAAACCTACATGGTAACAGAGAATGTTGAATTATTCAAAGTTCCTCACTGCAACTTCTTCTTTGATATAACTTCCAGTCTGATCCAGCCGGTTATAGAAAACCATATGGATGTATACATACAATACAACCATGAGGGGAGCAATGTCAAACCTGAACAAGTTTGTGTCGAATTGAAGATGCATCATTTCATCAGAGATAAGCTAAGAACTATATAAGAATGAATCATTACTCAGAATTTATCCACTGGCTCTGATTAATGATTATGTATTATATGGCCTTCCAACATCCAAAGAATCAGAAATAATTATTAACCGGTTATCTCTTCACACTGTCCATACTCCTGGGGTGATTAATGATCTCAAAGGTCTCAGATTACTCCATTTATCCACGTTACGTTATCAACATCATATAAATCTCCTGTAATACCACCCTCACAGTGTCACTCTCTGCAAGATCTTCATTGATCAACACTAAACCAAAGGTAGCAAATAAGGGTATAATCAGAACTCCTAGTAATAACCTGTAATGTCACAAAAAGACGCCTATCAAATCCCCATCCTTGTGATGCTCCAATGAATTAGGATGACTTTTAGTCTCTTCAAACTAGTGGATTAATAAGAGTGCTTCCTCTGATGCCTTCCAAGCTCAAGGATTCAATCTATGTGTTTACACTCGTCTGAATGGTTCGTCATATATTCCTTTATTTGAGTCCAACAAAACAGACGTCATCATTTGGATGCTCAGAAATATGAGCTTACTGTGCCCATTGCTTGAAGAGCCCAGTTTCATAGCCTCCTTTTATTAAAGGCTCCATGTTCAAACAGATGTTACCTATTTGATGCTCAGAAGTAAAGGCGCATTTGTACCATTTGATTTCTTTCTTGAAATCTTATTTCAGTATTATGTTTATTGTTCCTTTTGTGATTATTGTTGTTGGTTATGGCATTGGTGTTCCTATAGGGTTATCACCATCATCATCACTCAGCACTATCAGCATATTATTTCATTTGGAAAGATTAAGCCACTTTATTTATCAGTCATCCATCATGTTTCCTATCGGCCTTATTGGGTTAACATCCTCTAGTAAAACTCATCATTTCTTTCCACTATATGCTTGCTCTATTACAGTTATGCTGTGTTCTTAATTGAAAAAGAAGGATCAAGAAGGCCAATCGCCATGTTCTTTCTAGCAGTTCTTTGAGGTATGTCTTGTGGGCTTATTAAGATCCTGCTAAACCTTTTTGCATATATCCATTTCTGAATTATTTCCGCTCACATGTCTCATCAAATTAAAATTTTAAGTGGTATATCAGGCAGTGTTTTCCACATTACTTAATTCAAAAATGCATTTCCAACCACATTTGATTTTAAGTTTGATGCTGTTGATGGAAATTAATTAGATTGAGTACTTCACTGCAATACGTCGTTTTATTATCGTCACAGACAGAAGGGGGGAAAATCTGGATGTTGATTCAAAATAATGCGCATTATTGCCATTGGAACACTGGTAAATTTTTGAGAACACAATATATTTATGGTGTATACATATATATATGAGTGTTTAGTCTATGGCTCCAACAAGAAGTGTCAAGTTGATAAATCATCGGGAAACTAGTCGCAGAAAGACTGTGTCTATATCTTCCTTGGTTATCAGTCACAAACATCAAGTTACATCTGTTGATGGATCTGTACCCTCGTGGAAATGGTTTAAAGTTTAACATTTAAGAACATCTGATGGAGTCAAACACTAGGCATATGTCGAAAGTACAATCAACAAGGGATCTGGTTTTGTTTTTACTCAGGAGGAGGAATAAATATCTTTCAAAATTAATGCAGAGAGAAAAATAAAAACAAATAAATATTGGTGAAAAAGATGATAGATATGATGAAATTCCAGAGTTGTTATCTAAGGTCTATGGGAGTTGTACCACTGAAAATTGTTTACTACAAGAAAAACAAGATGTTATTAACTGTCATCATCTTATTATTACTGTAACTCATTCATAGGCTTCTCTAAAAATCTAAATTTACCATGGACTAATAACCTATTATGACTCAATTTAATTTTCCTAGCAACTTAATTTTCTGCATCTCATTTAATCACAAATGCCTAATCCTAAATTACAATTCCAAGAATTAATTCACTTTTAATTTCAACTATTACTGACTCTCCTCTCTTTAGTATATCTTAACTATTCATCCTCATTGGCACTCAGAATCATCTTCCGTATGAACATAAATATGTGAGCCGTAATTTCATACAATGTTTCGGAATGTTCATAAAAAGGAAAGTCATAAAGATTATTGGTCTGTTTGGCCAGTTTATAATATATGTTCTGTTTTGTTTTTCATAACTTTTGTTTGTACAACTTAATTGGTTGGTGGTTTGTGTTTAACCAATCAAATAGTGAAATGAGTTTTGGGGAACACTTGTTATGTTGACTGGTTTAAACTCCAAGTTCAGGTTGTGTATTTCTTGGGAAGAAATCTCAGATTTCAATGTGTTTTATTTTATTTCTTTATTACTCATTCTGCGCTTGTTTCTCGTCAAAAAAAAAAAATTGATGGTTGGGCCATATCATGGGTTTTTTCTAAGAAAACTTTTCTAATGCTCATAGATATGAAGGCATTCATTCTTAAATGACCGAAATGTAAGCATCAAATTCTAGAGATTGAATAAAAATATGTCAATATCTACAATTTCAAACAATGGCCTCCCAGAAATATCCACATCTACACAAAATGCAAAAATCTTTCTGAACACTACTAAAATTTGATGCTTCAATTAGTCTAATACTGATTGTTAATCTGTGAAAGGTTCCATCTAGTTTCTTTCCAATCTACTAAAAATGTATGCAAAAGAAGTTTTCCAATTCATGCATCTTTGTTGTTCAGCCTGAGATAGGTATTGTCTGATATGCCACAAACATTTTGTATTGTACCTGTTATGTTGCATTGTATTGTAATCTTTTGATCACTATGACATGGAGTGATCATTTGACAGGAATAATGTTAGATCTTTGATTAACATATGTTTAAACAAATTTAATCATCTGCTTGATTTTAGAAGATGCTCAACATATCACAGGATGCAATGTTATTATCAAGGATTGTTCAGAATTAAATTGCTATGTCACCTTTCTTCTCAATTTTATCAAGACTGTCAAACTTTTTTGTGCATAATATGAGTTAAGATGGAATGATTTTCTACACTCCATTCTTCTCTTGCTTTCCTCACAAGTTTGTGCAGTTTCAGTTACTACAAGAAAACTGCATCCACATGAATACACTATGCGAGTTATTTCAAGTTCCATTTGAGACTTGTAGAAACTTGTTGGATATAAGAGAGAATCAACTTTATTTATAAAAGATATCAATACTGAAGGTCACCTTACTAATTCATGCTGCATAATTATGTGTGAACCTACACCAAGAAGCTTGAAATAATGGCTCTGGCAGATCTGTGAGCAGCAGATAATTTCTGTAGAAACTTTAACTTGTTATAAATTGCAAGCATAAAGTAGTTGCATTGATACCATTGACTTTATTTCTTTTAATAGAAATTATTCATAAGAATTGTTATAATAAAATCATGAGCTTCTTATATAGTAAAAAGACCATGTTATTGGTAGGCTTGATGATATCTGTGGGTGATCTAATTTAAAATTTCTGTACTTCAAGAACATTGTTTCTTGATTTTATAAGTGTTTCACAAAATTAGAAAAACTGCTTCAGATGCTCTTTCAATTAGGTATGGATTTGATGGTCTCATCCGAAGAGTTGCATTTACGAGATTAGTTAAGATTACAATTTCTTCCTCAGTTATTCGACCATCTAATAAGTAGCATGCTAGCATGAAATGTAAGTCCATGAGTGAATTTTTTATTTGTGTTGCCAACGTGTTTTCTCCTCCTCTGAACAGATGCTTATTGTCTCTGTAAGAAGGAGTAGCATTGACTTTGATGTTGAGAGCATGGCCAAGAAAAGGTTTCAAGAAGCAAGGTTATGTCAGCCGCATATTGAACTCTTAATCTAAACAGAATTGAACTCTGAGCAATTTCATGGTCTAATAAGTCTTACTAAAATTAAATAACCACATCACTAACATTCATATTTCACTGTTGATCCCTATTGTTATTATCTGATGAGGCAGGCTATGAAGATGAAGATGGAGAAAACAAAGGAAAGAACTGCGCCTAGTCTGAACTCTCTAACTTCCATTCTGCAGGTGAACAGGCCAGAAAACGTAATTATGTTAGACGGGGATCCTTGAAAATGGCCATCAACTACCGCCTAAGCACTGATTGCAGCCTTTGTGCCCTGGGAAATATTATATTATGGCGGGAACCAGGCAAAGCGCTCTTCTGGACATATAGGAAAGAAACTGTTATACAACACCAAACAAACATTGAGGAAAACTGTTTAAACTGTGTGACGGGATCTTTTTTTATCTGCATCATTCAGGGAACTTATGGCTTCATTTCTTCAACATTTGAGAGAATGATGGAGGGTAAAGAGTGAGAAACTTTGTCACTTCACAGGCAACTTGCATTTTATTTTTTGAGCCTTTCTATTGGTTGATCTAATTCAAAGAAAAACCAATAATGCTTGGAACCATGACAGGTAGCTCAGTTGATGTAAGGCATTAAAGGGGTTATCCAATCTACTATTATTTGCCTTCAGCACCTAAGCGCCTTTATCGACTGCTAACTTCGCGCCTCATGCGCCCACGTGGCTTAGTCGGAAAGCAACACTTTAGCTTGATCCGAACATTCCCTGTTATAATTTAAAAACAATAATGTACAAGGCAGGTTTGTTGGATAGCCATGAACTAAAGAGAACAGAAAATGGACATTATAAATGATGTATGATTATGCATTAAAATAAAGAGTTTTGGACATATTTAATTTATTTTAAAAATTTTTTTATCAAAATAGGTTGAAATTGGAAATAATATCCAAACTAGAATAACTCTCACTTGGAAAACCTTTTAAGTTAATGCTGCAGTCATTAACTTAAAATTTTTTTAAAACATATCCAATTGCGCTTTTATGCACTACTGTTCAAGCATTGCTAATAGCTTTAGATTTATTTTGATTTTTAAATTATATTAGTAATTTAAAAACAAGAAAAGAAAGTTGATATCAAGAAAAAAAGAAATATACACTCATTGTAAGAATCAACAGACTTGAAAGCACAAAACTGTAAAATTCACACATAAATCGAAAAATAAAGATTTCCTTGATGAATTGAGCACTAAAGAAATAATACATAAATTTTTAGAATGTTTAAATTATTCCTCTGATTTTATAAAAAACTTAGCCAAAAAAAGACAGGAATTATAAAAAGTTTAAAGCAATAAAAGAAAACTAAAATGGTGATGGAGTGGAAAACATACCATAATAGTTAAGAAATTAAAAAATATATGTTCAGATTTATCGAAATTAAGATTGTCAAATGAAAATGACAATTTAATACTGTAAACAAGTATTGGGCAGTTATTTTAAAGACATATTTAAGAGAAATATGTTTAGTGTTGAACTTAAAGAGAATGATTAATGTAGAAGGAAAATGAAAGTATTGCAATAATAAATAATTAATAAATTTGAGATATTCTTATTATCTAAACCTTTATAATATAAACTAATAATACTTAATCTATGGATTTATAAGAAATAAATACAGGAAATGAAAAGTACTACGTTAAAGATTGTTTAGATAAAGAAACTCTTTCCTAAGGTTATAATTTCAAGATTGTTCATATAAAGAAAGTTTATAATCTTTCTTGTATAATTTTTTGAGCAAGAATGTCTAATAACATCCAAGAATCAATACGAGAAATCACATTGATTCAAATAAAGAATGAATATAATTGCAGAAAATTACAATGCTCTAATATCAATTGAAGAAAAAATAATAAATTTACAAAAAGATATCAATGATATAAGAAAATCTCCTTGAAAACGTTTCAAATATTAGAGAACGATAGCTGAGATAAGATGTTTCACTCTTCAGAGACTAAAACATCATTAAGGTGTTTCTGGAGATGTCAGTCTAATTCGAAAAGTCGTGCAATAAAGAAATGCCGATATTATTGGTGACAAAGAGGATATATCAATGTCAAAAGACAAAATATTTCTAAAAGCCAGATACCAAGAAATAATTTATCATTCAAAAGGCGATAAAAGTTCAAAAGAGACAGCTTTCCAAAAGACAAACACCTCCCAATTGGAGATAACGGTCCCTCAAAGGACAGACTCCTCCCAAAAGGAAAAAACCCAGATTACATTATCTTTTTTCTAGAGAAAGAAACATAAGAAATTCCCATAATTCCCACTGTCATTTTATCTGATATGGAGAAAGGGTATTTGGCCTTTTCAGAATTCATTTATAACAATTCCAATGGAAAATGTTATTACCAAAGTTCAATTGAATCCATTTACCCCATAATAATGATAATAGACCAAGCATATCCTATTCTCATCCAAAATGCAATAGATTATGGTTTTGTTGACCAAATCCACTTTATAAAAGACTCCAATGAGAAACTGTAGAGTGAAATCTCAATCAAAACTAACACAAAATCGAACTGTTAGCGTAAAGTTTTTAAGATACTTGACATAATGAAAAACAATGGAATAGGCCACATATTTAATGCAATAATACCACTCTAGTGAAGAAACCGAAGTCTATAATTACAACAAACCAAAGAAAATCGCCAACTAATAGACAATGGATAAAGACAAAAGAGTGCTAGAAGTAAAGCGGAAGCTGAGAATGACATACTTAAGAAAAATAATTGCTCAACCCATCAGGCGCCCAAATAAATCGGATGATACTTTATCGAGATGCAGGGAAAACAAGAGGCCATTGACGATGAATGAAAAGATAACAGAAGATTTGTTGATATTCTTTAGCTAGCCAGCTATGAGAGCATGTGCCGCAGGGAATAATGAAAAAGACAAAATAATAATTTAAAGGCCGGAGTAACTATTGGGAAAAAGATGTAATGTCTATCCTTAAAATAGTTTGAGAGGACATGTATGTCATTATAAATGTAAATGATGTTTAAATGATTCATAATAAACGCTAATTCAATGTAATTGTAAATCGCCTTTAAATATATTCTTTAAGGAGCAAATGAGGATAATAACACAGTAATTCGTGTAGTGGCAGGCTGGGGTAGAAGGACAAGCTAAAGCACACCAAAAAGAAAAAGATAAGATCAATAGAAAAAAGAAGACGGATGGAAGAAGATAAAGACGACAAATAGATATAAAAGAAGTACAACACATTTCTCAAGATAAGAAAAACAAATATCCAAAGTTCTATAAAATGAGAAGAAACTCTCCTTTAAAGACATTAGAAAAATCATATCCATCTTTGTATCCATATTTTGTAACGAGTCTCAAGCTTTCTTGCAGGTTTCAGATTTAAGATAAGAGAGAGTTTTATGAAATAAATACCAAGTTTTCCTTTCTCCCATATACCTTTTGTGTTTCAATTACACAAGGAGTGTCTTTACATTGACTTATCCTAGTACCATCCAGCCGTAAGAGCCCAGGCATGACCTACTACTGCAAGATAATGGCCACTGATCGCACATATAATGCTTATCTGAGAGCACTAAAGTGTTAACTTTTAATTGCAACTTCTATCCCGCATATAAGTATTCTCCTCTCATTCGATAAAGTTAATAAATGATTACTATATAAGTTTTTGTATATCCTTTTGTGTATATTAGTAATTCTTGTATAATAAGATAATAAATACAATATAGATAAAAACTCTATTTTGATAATGCCTTAACCTTTCCCCTTTTGATCTTCTTTTATACTACATAGCCTAAATCATACAAATATCATCTTCCTCAATTATTCCTTACTCATTCCTTATCACTTTTCGATGAATCCATTATCATTCCCACCATAAAATTACACCATTCTCACTAACAAACTTCTAATATACTTCAAATCATCTTCCCTTATTTTTTCTCCCATAATGTGATAATGTTCCTTTCCTTTATCTAATACCGTAGTGTCCTAATTCTCCACATTTCCAATATTTATATTTGCTTTTGTCTTTTTGACATTCATTCTTCTCTAAATTTTTTATATTTTGTAAATCTTCTTTTTGGCTTTCATATTTGTTTTCCAAATTTCCTTTTCTTATACTCCTTGCATCCTCATTTTCCTCGATGTTATCTATTTTGTCAAGCAAAATACATTTTCTTCAATTTCTCTTTCTTTCTCAATTATAATATACTTGGGTGCATATATGCTAATCTTTTCTTTTAAAAATTCTATTCTAGGCTCCGTAGAATATCACATCTTCTCAAGCTTTTATTTTTTTCTATATTTTTCTGAAATAATTATTCCATTTTCTCTCGTAATCTCTCAGTATATATTTGCTAAGATTGTCAAGTATTCATATTACTACTGTAATGCATCATTATAATACAATTTTCAAATTCACATGTATAATTTATACACTCTTCATCTAAAAATTTGTAATTGTGCTAATTTATTTAGCTTCTCTTTATATCTTTTTTTTTTTTTTTTGTTCCCCATATTGTCTCGTCATCCATACCTTCTCTAGAAATTCATTTACTATATATCTAATAAAAGATCTAAATTCTTTCAAATATACTACTTCTAAAGGCCATGTGAGTGTTATTTCAGGATTGAGATTAAACTAGTAATCGATAACTTCTTCCTACTACCTTTCTAAATACATCCCTGCTAATATTCCTACTATTATTCGTCTTAAAGATATTATCCCAATTTGTTCCTTGTGTTATTAAGTATAATGTCATTGCTTGTAACCATTTATTTAGCACTATTTTAATATCTTTTGATAAATCTACAGTTCAGGTATACTTTATGTATTTCTAATTGTTCAATTTCTTGTCTCTTTGGTTCATATTTAGGTATTTTGTATTGTGTTTTCTAAATGTTTTTGTATTCTTTTATTTTACTAGGTCCTCCTATATGTCCTATAGAATTCATATCTTTGTTTCATTTTAAATCATTCCTTCCAATTTCTATCATTATATCTTCTATTTCACTTTCACTTATTTGACTCATTCTTCTACAATTTCTTCTTCTATTACATGTTTTCCTTCTTTTATTTTTCTTTTTCTTTCTAACTCTAAATTTTCATCTAGACTTCATTTGTCTATGCCTTTATTCTTTAGTTTCAGAGCATTTCTAAATATTATTCGTTTCCACTATTCCTAATTTTGCTCCTCTTACATATTTTGGGTCTTTTCTTCATACTAATAAGAATATTTGACGGTATTTCACATTTAACTCCCATTTTCTAACTGCTATCTACTTTTCAACTTCTTTCTAATTCCCATTATTTGTTCTTTTACCTCACTTTTTTAATATTTATTCTATTAATATTTCTACTTTTCTAGATTCCATTTTTAGACAATCCTTAAGGATCCGGTATATAAATTTTTCATGGTTTTATTCTTTCTTTCACAAATTCTATCCATCTCGTAGAAATTCCATACTCTTTTTTATTTTCTTTATTTTATCTTGATATAAATTTATTTCTCAGATTAGGTTTTAATTATTTTTGACATGTTTGTCCTTCATTCTCGGTTTTTTATTTTTCTATCACTTTTCTATGTTTTTTGAGGTCTAAATTAACCTTAAATGGTAAATATTCATTGTAATTTTTTACTATATTAGGTATTATTATATCTATAATTTCTATATACTTTTCTTGATAAAGATAAACTACTTTCTAAACATTTCATAACCATTTTATATGTTGTGTTTTTTATTCTTTCAATTTTCTTGTTAGTAAAGTCTTTTTTTTTAAATATTTGTCTATTGTTTTTTGTACAAATATTTTTATTGTTATTTTACTCATTTTTAATCGTCTTCATTATTTTATATATTTAGACTTTCTATCTTATTCAGATTATAATAAAATATTTCACTAAGATCTTTTTGATTTAAACTTCTTCGATATTATTGTCAATATTATTACTTACAAGATTTAAATCTAAAGTTATAACTATCAAATATATTTTTGTTTTTAAATTTTTTATCTTAACTTTTACTAATATTTATTCTTTCATTTCTTGAGAGAGATTTAGTTGTAAAATTATCATTGATTCTTATAAAAATATTTGAGACTTAGAGACATATAATATTCTTAATATCCAATCATTTATTAACTTCTAATTTATAATAAGTTAAGAATTTCATTTAATATAACATCAAGTTTAGATGATAATACTTTTTCTTTTTATTATTTTCAAGTAATTTTAAAGGTTTTAGTTCAAGTTCGTATACTATATCCGGTTTTAAAAGTTTTTCCATTATTTTTACTCTTAAAGTCTTTATTTTGACTTATTAGATTTTATTATTTAGGTGATTTTACTATTATAACTATTGACTTTAATTTGGATTTCTTTAACATTCGTACAAATTTACTATTTCAACGACTTTCATTTATTACCATCATAAATTTCATTCTTTCCCATAACTTTTCTTAGACAAGTATTCTCCAGAAAAACACGTTTTGTTTTGTCTTTTTGTCATCTACTTTTATTTTATGCTAGAGATTTCCACAAAGGTTTTTCTTCCCTACTTCTCAAGCTATTTACTTATATTACCATCTTTCTTTATATGAAGATATTATCAATATGATTTTCTATAATAATTCCAAAAATATTCTTATATTTTCAAATAATCTTATTACTAGATAAAATTTTTTACAATTATAAGATTTTTTTTATATAATATTGATTATGATTATCTATTAAATTTCTTATTATTTTTTTTATTTCAGATTTAAATTCTTCTATTTTTTTATTTTTCAATCAAATCTATTATATTTATATTATATCAAAAAAATTTTATGTGACTTCTATTATCCATCGCTAAACTAAAATTCTATATCAAATTATTCTAAATCATAAATTTCAATATTATCATTTAAGATTATTTGATAATTTATTTTTTAAATAAAATAATATTATTTGATAATTTATTTGAATTTTGTTATTCCTAATTTTTCTAATTTTATCTTAGACCTGTCAGTTTGTAGGGAAGGAAGGGGGGCTTCACCTGGACGTACTGCCACATGTCCCCTTTCTCAAGCAACTTTTAATGATAATTATAGTAATTTATAAAAATTACGAAACTTTTATAAGGTAATATTAAGTTTATCTTATATTCTTAAGCTTATATTATGGTAAGATTTTCCAGCACTTTTTTTGAAATCAAATTTCCAATAACTTAACGCTATTTAATTATTAGTTAAAAAAGCCAAAATATACAAATAGTTATTTTTTATTATTTTATTTTTTTTTTTGAACTTTAGTAAAGTTTTTAGTAATTTGATAAAGTGTTTTTAAAGGTAGTAATGGGTCAAATTTTAAGTTCTAAATTATTTTTAAAATATTGAACATTTTATTAAATTCATCATAAGTTATAGTTTTTGTAATGAAAATCCACAAAAATACGATTAAAATTCTTTTTCAGTCTAACTTTACCTAAGGAGTAGCTCATCCAATTTTGGGTTCACTCCTAATAGTTATTATTTCAAGTTTCTTTAAATTTATATGATTTCTCGGATTTTATAGGATTTTATCGGATTTTAAAAGAAATTAATAATGTTTATAGGTTTTATGACTTTTTCAAATTAATTAAGTTAGTTTTTTATATGCTTTATGAAAAAATAAAATAAAAGTTTCTATATGGCCCCAAGCTCTAACTCAAATAGTAAAAATGGGATGAATATTGATAAAACTTAATAGAAATCCTTATAAGAGCAAGTGTACAGTCAGCAATATACTGTAATCATACCATATTTAAAACATCTTTCCTTTTAATTACTTATTTCCATATTTATCATAGTATTTTATAATATAATAATTTATTATATAATCCTGGATTTTTATATTGAAAGGCAAAGAAAAAATAGTGTTGGAAGAGGAGGTGATAGTTGAAGACTATGTCCAAAAATATAAATCAGTGGAGGGTGGGAAGGTCTGAAGACTTGTTTAGTTCCTTGGCTTCCATTTTCCTTTTCCTTTTCCTCTTTCTCTTCTTCCATTCTCACAATTTGCGTTGTATCAGTCTCTGTCTCTCTGCCTGCCTTATTCAAGGTCAGTCCTGTCTCTTCTTTCTTTCTCATTTCATGCTTCTTCTCAGATCTGTTTATCAAATGTGGTTCCATTGTTTCTATGGAAAATTTGAAAGATAGTTTAATTTTGGATTTTTTAATGTTATTTGTTTTTTTTTTTGTCTTGTGTTTTCTCTGATCTTGATGAGTTTTAATTCTATGATTCAAGATCCTGGGTTGATTTTACCTTCTCTACAGGAGAAGATGGGCGTGTATTGACTAGTATTGCTGTTTGGTTGTGAATTCCTTTGCTTCTTTTTCTTTCAATTTGTGTGGTGATGTTTTGTGGCTTTTAATTATTTCTGATCCTCTATTTTAGGTTTGGATTAGAGTTTTATTTTGCGATGTGTTGAGAGTTGTTTGAAACACCCTATAGTTTTCTAGAAAATTGAACTTCGAATCATTTATGGTTTACCAAATTTGAGAAGCTTCAAAGTGTTTGAAATAAAGTTAGAATTTCTATGATAATGTTCTTTTAGATTCCAGCAGAGCCTCTTCCAGTATTCTTTCTTGACAATCAATGTGGTTGTGGCTGTCTGTATTCTCAAACGGGGAAGATATACAACAAACTTGATTTATCAAGTGGCAATAGAATGTAAACATCTTTTCTTTTTTTTAATTATTTTTGTAATTATTGGATGTTTTTGTTCTTTTCTTGTGTAGAAACCCCTTGATGCTGATGATTTAGTGGTCTATGACAATCATTTTTATTCTTTTTATTAAAACGGTGCATTGTACTCTTTATTCTGTATTTTGTTGGTCTATGGCCATATTGTTTGATAATTCATAGGTAATTTATATGATTTTCAGGCATTTGAAGATCTAGCATTTGGTTATGGAGAGTGGATTTGGAGAATCAACAAGTGGACCTTCATATACAACCAATAATGGCAATGATGCTGGTGATTTTGAATGCAACATCTGCTTTGAATTGGCTCAGGACCCAATTGTGACTCTCTGTGGCCATCTTTTCTGCTGGCCTTGTCTCTACCGATGGCTCCATGTTCACTCACATTCCCATGAGTGTCCAGTTTGTAAGGCCCTTGTACAGGAGGAAAAATTGGTTCCCCTTTATGGAAGGGGGAAAACACCTTCGGATCCAAGGTCTCGATCAGTTCCTGGTATCAATATTCCCAATCGCCCCACGGGGCAAAGACCTGAGATGGCTCCTCGTCCAGATATGAACCATTTCCTCCTCCACGGGGATATAATAGTTTCTTGGGGGTTCATGCCAATGGCATCTGCAAGGTTGGAAACCTAGCTCTAATAAGCTGCCTTGGGTGGTTTGATTCCATCCTTGTTGAACCTTCACGTGCATGGATTCCATGATTACCACTGTCTATGGAACAACTTTGGATTTCCTACGGATTTTCTAACTCCTTTCATGGGGCCCGTATCCATGGTTTTCATCATCATCATCATCATCATCATCATGCTCGTCACACCCACATCAGTCAGATTTTCTTATGAAGGTGTCTGTTGTTTTATCAGTCTTCTTATGGTTATAAGCTCCTTATCTGGATGTAGTAATGTTCATTAGAGTCAATTGTTATTGACAATATAGGACTGCCTACTATGTTTTTGTATATGTTATCACAAATGACTTTCTGGTGCTTGTTGAATCATGTATGTGGTATCTTCTCTATACCATTCAGTTCAGGTCATTGGCATCTGTAATGTTCATTTTGAATCATTTCTTACCAGTTTTCTCCTTGCCCCCCTCCCCCTTCATGCATCTGCTCTGGTTTAATGTTCTTTTGTATTAGACAGTTTCTTTGAATCCATGATAGGGGCCTACATAGTTTTGCAGCTTCATTGATATATTTTTGAGTTTCATTGATATACTGTTTATAGTCTTATGTGGACATTGAAAATGTTGTTAAGAAGCATGCATTTGGCAATTTGAGTGATATCAGACAATGGGTGTTGGTGCTTGTATCAGAGGTCAGTCCTGGATAGCTCATTCTATTTCTTCGACAATGGTATCTTTTGTGTAGGATATGGGTATGGTGGAAATGACAATCCCCTAACTCCTGGAACCTGATCTGTTCATTTATGCTTAGGCATTCAGTAAGAAGTTTTGTTGAACTGATAGAGTTTCTCTTTTGGGATTGCTTCGATGATTTAATTTGATTCCCTTTTAGGTCTGGCCATGTTAAAGGCATGATATTCATATTAACCAAAATCCTACAAATTTGAGCTTTTAGGTGAGTTGGTTAGAAGCCTAGTTTGGCAGGAGATCCTGTGTTTCAGCCACCCGTTAGGCAGTTTTAGATTTTTATCATGCAATTTCAACAAAACATAGATTATTAGATTAGGACTTCGGCGTTTACCTATTTCTATTGTTTTTTTTATTTTTATCTTTTAGTTAGTTTGTCTTATGGGTTTAATTGTGTAATTGTAGTGGAGAAAGAGGCTGCATTGTGATGGTATGTAGTGAAATTCAGATTTTTATCCTGTATGGATATGGCAAAACTTCCTCAAAGAAGGAAATTTAGATCGAGGGATTTGACCCCCTATGTGTTGCAGTTTGGTGTAAGATACCAGTTCTTCAACTCTCAATTGGTTAAGGCCTTAGGATTTACCCAATAGTCACTAGTTCGAGTCCCTTCAAGGTCGTTTGAGGTTTTACTCGGTTGTTAATTTCAGGATCGGACTTCTTCAACTCTCAGTTGGTTTAAGGCCTTGAGATTTACTCAATGGTCACCGGTTTGAGTCCCCTCAAAGTTATTGGAGGTTTTACTCAGTTATTAACTTCAGGATCTCGTAGGATTAGTCGAGGTGCGTCCAAACTGATTCTAAATTATCAAATAAAAAAAATATGTGGATTTAGTAATGGATTATTAAGTGATGAGATGGACACAAATAGAAATTAGTCCAACATTTTTCCCCCGGAAACATTATTTATAACCCAAGGTTATAAATATAATTTGTAGTTAGGGGTGTAATCGGGTTGATACATAGCCAAGTTCGAGCTCGACTCGATTAGAAAACTCGAAGTTCGAACTCGAGCTTGGCTTCGGTCGAGCCTTTCATCAAAATGTTAGAAGAAACTTTTAGAAGCTGAACTCGACTCAAACTTGATCAAGCTTTTCTTCAAATGTTCGAAACTCGATTCGAAAATCAGTCAAGCTACTCGAGCTCAACTTGACAAAACAAAGCTCAAATCAATTAAAAAAATAATAAATAATTATACTAGAACTCGACTTGATTAACCTTACAAGTAGCTCAAGTCGAGTATTATAATCTTCGAACTTAATTTGATAAGCTACTCGAGCTTGATTAATTCAAAGTCGAATTCGAGTATTTTATAAGTCAAACTCGGGTACACCCCTATCTATCGTAATACATTGAAAGTTATTTTTCTAAATATAGATATTCCCTCTTCCTTTAGAAAAAAGCATGATATCATTTCAATTTGGAGAAGTGTGATCTACCATTGTCCTTCAAAAACGTTATAAAATAAAAACTTCAGGTTTCTCTAAAATGTAAATTTTGAATAGTTATTTAAAATGGTAATGTTTTATGCTTTTACTAAAACATAATCTTTAGTCATTTAGGTACTACCTTATAATAGTGGTATTTGTTGGATATAGTGAATGAAATAGATGACATTCAGCTGGATAGTCTTTGTTCTTAATTAACTTTTAGATTTGATTATAAGAAATAATTATTTGGATTTGAGTTATAAGAAATAATTATTTTAAGATTTGATTTATAAGATATAATTATTTGGATTTGATTATAAGAATTTAATGACGCTCGATGAATGAGATTAATGACGATGATGAATAATTCATTTCGAATTCTAAACGTTTGGGAAGCAAGATTTGGCATTCAAAAGTGCATTATCTCTCCTCTACATATAAGGTTGTCGAGGGTATTTTAGGAGAATAAAGTCAAAAGGAGATATCGAGTCTTGGGTTGCCTTATTTCCGTCCTTTTTAATGGTGATAGAGCAGCTACATCATCAGGTTAAGATTGGCTGGCCAGAAGTGCTTTAATCGTAATTAGGCAGTTTATCTTGGGGAGAATGACCCAGCCAGGAATCTCAAAACACCAACGAAGAAGGCGGGTTGTCTTAAGGAAATTGTGAATTTAAGACTGGAGTTGTTTCTCCAACTTATTATATTCCCTCCTTTCTTATTGATTTAATTTATTTTGGTTTTTCTTGAATAACCATATTTCAGCATTATGTGTATGTTGCTTGGCGTATCAAACAAGCTGGTTTTATGCATTCCAGGGTTTTATAACGAGAGACAATTTATCTTAACAATCTTAAGACAAATTCGAGGACTCCACGAAGTTATTGTTTGGTTTGGTTTGTGGACATGGAAAAAAAAAAAACAAAAGAAAGGAAAACTCCTTTAGTTTGGTAAACAAGCGATTTAGTTTTGTTACTGTAATGAGGAAAAACCCTTCTTAAATCGGGATCCTGTACGACGGGGTTCGAATCTTGATAGCGGGAGATTGAGAGTGCGGAGTGAGGTTATATGCCTTTGAATAGTGATGTTTAGGTCTAAATCTGCAGTTTGATTTATTGGATGACAATGGGCAAATTTGGAGAAATGGCTCAGCGTAGGAAGATTTGGTTTTGTTACATGTGAGAAAAAAAAACGAACCAAGTTTTTGGGTTGTGCCTTTATTATTTGAAACAATTCTTTTGTTTCTTCAATAAGAAAAGTAGTGGAAAACCTTTTGAAAACCAAACAAACATACGGTTTATTGTTTTGAGAAAAGCGCAGTTATATTAGGTTAGGGCTCTTCGCGTAAAGAAAAAGAAATGATTTTCTGGCCCAAAACAAATTCCTAATTTGTGGCTTCGAGGAAGAACAGTGGAGGAAAGTTATTTGAAATGAAAGTGTATGTGGAAAACCATAACATTTTTTCAAATAAAAATTTGTTAGGAACAAGGATTTAGAAAGAGTTGTATGAGTTTTTTTAAGGGAAAAAAAAAACTCATTTGATTCAAGAAAACTAAGCATTTCTCTGACTCAAACAAACTAGTGGTTTGTTGGTCTGGAAAAATCCTTGTTGAAAATCTGTCTGGTCGACTAATTATGGAAAATCTTTGTTGAAATCTGAGGAGTTAAATGATTTGAGAAAATGTATTACTGACGTCACAAGGAGACAATGTCGAACTTGAGACCTTATGTAAAAGATCACAATTCACCTCTCGGGAGCCATAAACCTTTAGGCTATAATTAAGGTTATGTTGAATTATTAAATTGACATTTTCTTGAATATTTGGAAAATGATCTTTGATTCCAATCACGGTAGTGGTAGATTTACAGTAGTTATGTGTTTACTTTGGGAATTACAATGGTATAGGCGGAAATCCTTAAAGCAGGCAGTTATTGCGGATCCACAATAGAATCGAGTTTATAGCACTAGACAAATGTGGGAAAGAGCGAATGGCTCGCTACGCCTAGAGGGCGTTCGAAATTAGCGAGAAGCCGAGTGCCTCGATATGCATACATTGTGGCCAGTCGTCTAAGCATTGGTAAAAGCCATGAAAGCATTATGTATAATGGTAAGTCTAGACATGTCAGTAGTAGACACATTTACCATTAAAACAACGACTCTCAAGCAGGGTTATCTCGTAGATATATAAAATCTAAGGATAACGATACGGATCAATGCAAGAAAGTTTAAGCAGGAGAGTTGGTTGAAAAGTCATCGAGAGGGAATGGATTAAAAGCGAAGTAAAGAATAAGTCGATGCAATGGATATGACCCTAGGTATTGGAGATCAGAGATCTAAGTTGAAGGAATGACAATTGTAGAGACTTTGATACAAATCACTTTGTGGGGATATTATCGTGTCCATTCACATGATGAGCAGTGATCACTCATAAGAAGAATTAAGTTATACTTTTAATGATCTCTAGCATTGATGAGAAGAGTAACATGGGCTACTCTTAATTTACAGAGAGATCACTGTAAGAGTAGTGGGCGCCCGGAGGGGATTGAATAGGGCCTGATTCCTATTAAACTCTTGAACCATTATTCAGCGTATCAGCGAAATGGACATAAAGTGAGAGCAGAATGTGTTTTTGGAAGATTCTTGTGTAGAGATATGTCATCGTCTGCACAAATGGCAGAATAGTTCAAAGGACATCGTGCTCTCTTTGTTTGGTAGTAGAATGCGTATTTTAAGGGGTTCGAAGGGTAGCACCTACCTCTCATGCAAGTTTAATGGTTAGCCACATCACCATGTTAGTCTCGTCTTTAGTCATGATTCCCCCGTTCGTATGGGAATTGTGAATATAGTGAATGAGAATGGATAGCGTTCATTTGGATAATTACTTTTATTCTTAATTCTTTGGATTTTAGTTTATAAGAAATAATTATTTGGATTCGGTTATAAGAAATAATTATTTGGATTGATTATAAAATTTAATGACACTCAATGAATAGGATTAATGACATTGATAAGATAATTCATTTGAATTCTAAGCGATTGGGAAGCTAAAAGGTTTGGCATTCAAAGGTCGTCATCTCTCATATATAAAGGTTGTCGAAATTATTCCCGGAAGAATCCTACAGGTCAAAAGGAATGCTCCAGGAGTCTTGAGTTTTTTCCTTCCTTTACCGTCCCTTTTTAGCCGGTGATAGAGCAAACACGCCATTGATTCGCGGAGTAAGCGCCAAAGTGCTATCGACCGTTCGGCCTTTGATTTTATCTGGGAGACGGACGCCTTAGGAATCTAAACCGCCAGCGGAGAAGCGGAATTTATCTTAAGAAATTGTAATTCCACAAGACTGGTTGTTAAAAACATTATATTCCTCGCTACTTGTAGTTTAATTATTTTGGTTTTTTCTTGAATAACCATTATTTTCTGACATTATGTGTATATTTAGCAGCGTATCGAACAAATGGTTTAGCCATTCCTAGGTTTCTATAACAAGGAGACAATTTGTACTAACAATCTCAAGACAAATTCAGACTCCTGTGAAGTTGTTGTTTAGTTTGGTTGGACATGGAAAAAAAAAAAACAAAGGAAAGGAAAACTCCTTTGGGCATTAAACAAAGCGATTTAGTTTTATTACTGTGTGAAACGAAGCCAGCCATACTTCCGGGATCTGTGCGGCCCGGGGGTTCGAATCGATCGCGGGAATTGAGAGGGAGTGCGGTGGGGATTATATGCCTTTGAATAGTGATGGCTAGATCTCATCATCACGTCCCGATTTATTGGATGACAATAGACGAGTTTCGGGTAAACAAGCGATTTAGTTTTATTACATGTGAAAAAAAAAAACCATAACCAAGTTTCAGGTTGTACCTTTGTATTGAAACAATTCTTTGTTTCTTTAATAAGGAAAAGTAGTGAAAACCTTTTGAAAACCAACAAACACAGTTTGTTGTTTAGAGAGAAAAACAAACCAACAAGCTATGATTGTATTAGGTTAGAGCTCTTTTGCATGAAAAGAAATTGTCGTTTAGATATCATTAATACTCATTCATTGGTACATTAAATTCTTATAAGCTGAAATCAAATAATTATTCTTATATTGAAATCTAAATAATTATTTACTTATATTTAAGAAATCAATTATATCTTATAACTAAATCAAAGAATTAGAACAAATAATTATCGATGAATGTCATCCATTTTCATTCACTATATCGAAAATGATATTACATTCGATCATTCCTCTATATTACCTTTAATTGTGAAATTACATCTCTTCTCCTGTGATTACTTTTGCATCCATTCCTTAAAAACACATTTGTTTTCATATTCCTTTTATTTTAAAATTTACAATATTCTAGTTGCTTTTTATTTGTGATTTATAATAAAAATATAAAAAATTAAATATCATCAAAATTATCAAAAAATTTATAAATTTTAAATTATTGAAGAAAAAATAGGTTACATGATCTTAAAATATATAAGTTACATAGATTTAACTTGAGGTAGGTTTAGGAGAAGTTTGAGAGAGTTTATTTATAGTTTATTTGAACTTATCTTCTCATATAAGTATTTTTAAATTCCTCAAAAAAAAAAAAAAGTATTTTTAATAAAAATTATAAATGTTTGAAAACATAAAATAGCATATCATTTTAGCTTATTTCAATAAAACTTCATGGAGAAGCTTATCAAAATAAGCTTAAAAGCTATCTGGAACCTAAACTCAGTCATCTTAATGATAAAATTATCCATATGACAAATTATATAAAAAATAGAAGAAAAAAAATCTAAAAAAATAGAAAATAAATTCCAAAAAAATAGAGTAAATTTTTGAAAAATAATGTAAAAAATAGGAAATTTTTTGAAAAAATAGAAAATAAATTCTGAAAATTTATGTAAAAAATAGGTCAATTTTTTGAAATTTATATAAAAATATGAAAAAAAAATAGAAAACAAATTCGAAAAAATTATGTAAAAAAATAGGTAAAAAGATCTGAAATATAATTATAAAATAAACAAAGATTCTATTAATGATGGAAAGAATGATATTGATAATAATTTTCTTAATTTAGAATTTGATGCAATCCATGAGTGTTTATTTTGTTTTGAAGCACAAATTTTTGTGATGATAGGAAGCTTATTTAATGGTGTTTGTTATTTTATTTTAAAATGTTTATGTGATAATGGGAAGCCTTTAGGGATGTTTGATGTTATTTCTTTTGTTGTATTTTATTGTGTTAAAAACCGTAAGCAAATGCTCTAGTAGGATATATAATTTTTATACATATGAGGTAAGGTGTATGCGGCCAAAGCTTACTTGGCATCAAGTGTCTTATGCCTCAGCGCAAGAACTGAAGTCTTAAATAACTATGAGTTAAGTAAAAATTACATTGACATTTTAATTTATAGAAAGTGTCTCAAAGATTTTAATGAAGAAAAAAATATAGAATATTTTTGTTTTTATAATATCTTAAAATAATGCATAAGCACTTTTTAAAATATGAATCCAAACACAAATAGCTTATTGAATAAAATACTTATGATATAAGCTCTCATCCAATAAGCTCTTATAAAATAAGTGCTTAATTAAGCTAATTACCAAACAGGGCCTAAACATATAAAGGAAAATTGAACATAGAAAAGGAATTTAGCCTACATTAGAAAGAAAAATTATTTATTTGGTAACCATTTTTTCAGCTTCATTTCTAATAAAAAAACTTTTTATTTCTATTTCTTTGCATATTACATTTGTATTACTATGGTTTTACAAAGGATTCAACATAGTTCTCTCATATTTATCTTACATTTTACCTTTTAGTCGGACCTCAGTGGCAACTATATTGAAAACAAAAATTTGGCCCTATCTTCTAAAAAGTAATTATTTTACTTTTTTTTTTTTGGAATAATTTTAAAATCAGATATTCTAACATGTATAATCATTAATAATAGAACATTAAATATAAAATTATTTTTAAAACATATTTAAAAGATAGCAAGTTTGTTAATAAGCTTTATTTTACAGAACCATCTTGAACAGATTTCAAAAACTATTTTTGAAAAAAAAAGTTATCAAATAGATCCTAAACCTTTTCATAAAACATGGATTCAAATTTTTTGTTAAAGATAGAAAAAAGGAAACATCGATAAAACAAAATAATAACCAAATAAAAATTGAAGAATAATCTCAATTCTTTAAAATGAAAATAATAATAATAAAAATCCAATCTTTTCAATTATGAATATCATAGTTTCTGTAAGACCTCCTTTTAAAACTATATTAAATAGGCAACTTTCTTAAAAGCTTAAGTTTATAAAATTTGTGTTTAACATAAATATCATGCTTCTTCACAATAATTGTTTGAAAAATAATATGATATATAAACATTTTGTTTTAATGATGAATCATTCCTTTTTTCTTTTTTTTTTTTAATCAATGAAAAATGCATTCCTAGTTGCTGAATTTATTGACTATAAAAGATGAAGACCCTCTTTGATGCAATTGGTAGCTAATTATAAATTATTGCTTGGTAAAGTAGATGATAGTCGGTAATTGATTGAAGGTAAATTTACGTATATAGACATGATATAGAAATATAAAAACAATGAACATATATAATGTTGATATCTTACTATTATTTTTGCAGTGACTTTGAGTGAGATTGATAGAGATTAACAAAAAAAGAGTTAAAGAAACGGTGAAATCCCGAATTTAAAAGCCCAGTACGAATCATGAAGCGACTAATCTGATTACAGAATTTTGTTGTAGAAAAATAACGTAAGACCAGTATTATCACTATATGGAATTGAGGAAATATTATTTATTTTTGTCTATATACAGGGCTTTGTTCGTTTAATTAGATTTTGGTTTCCCTATATTTTCATCCGACTAAAACAATTAATAAAAACTAAAGTACAATAAAAACTCTAATCACATATCCCACAAATTGTTTTTTTTTTAAATAATTATAGATCTATTATTTTTTTTTATTATAATGTTACAGAGATTAATAATCATGCTAGCATAGTTTATTAAATATATAATTTATGATAAATAAAATTAATTATAATATTAAGTTTTTCATCTTCTTTTTTATTTTTGTGCCAATATATTTGCAATCATGTCTCTAAAAATTCATTTTGAAGTAGAGTTATTTTGAGTTACTTGATTTTATCATATTAAATAACACAAAATAAAAAAAAATTAATATCAAATTAAAAATAGAATTTTGAATATAATTATTACAAGGAAATAAATTAAAACAAATTTTATTTAAAAATATTTATCTATATATAAACTAATTAAGGATAAATTTTCCAAAATAAACTTAACAATAAAATTATTGAATAAAGGATTATCTCAAAATTATAAAATAATTAGGTAACATAAATAGTTTATAAGAAATAAAGTTTCTTTGAGAATTTGGAAATTTTTTTTAAATATATTTATATATATTTTTAAAAACATAATTTGTATGTTCTATTACTTTAATTTTTAATAATTAATTATTTTATGTTTAAATAATCTTTTTGACATAAATTAAAAAAGAGTATAAAAACATCTTTTATTATTAAAAATATAAAATATAAAATAATTTTCCTATTATCAAATTAATTTTTGTCATATATATTTTTTCATATAACAAATTTCTTAAAAGATATAATCAATTTTATTTAAAAAATAAAACTAAGTTTCAGAAAAACCTATAATTTATAGATTTTTTCAATTATGAGCTTTTTACCAACTATCAGGAATTGATTAAAAGTTATCTTTTTCATTTTTTAAAAGTTAATCCTTTTTAATCTGATGTTAAAGTGTCTTTGTGTCTCAAATCCCTCGTTTATTTATATCAGCTTTTAAATGCCAATTCTCTAATCAACTAACTAATCAATTAACTAATTAGCTATTAAAATTAATTAAATATCAATAACACCATAAATATGTGCAGTGAATGAGTTTATCAGTGTTCCTGGTTAGTACGTCAATCAACTCGAACAAGTAGGGCCGAAAAATGAGAGCATAAACTTGAGTGACGTGGCAAAACCCAGAAACAAAAATCTTTCTCATCCAGATAAACCAACAACCACCCAGAAAAATGGTAGTTTACTCTCCCTCCCAACTAGAGACCCTCTCTCAAAATTCTTCATCAATGTACACTCTAAAACCCTCATTCTCCAAAACCCTTTTCCTCAAATCACCTCATCTTCGATCCTCCTTCAAACCCCAATTCTTTCCCTCCACTGGCAAACACCTGTCTTTCAGCATCACCTGCAAGCTCAAAACCTCCAAGGATGGCAAGGGCAGCAAGGGTCTGGCCAATAAAATTGTGCTCTCGGAGGGAGCACCGGCGGTTTCCATTGGCTCCGGGAAATGGAAGCTCAGCCGGAAGCCGGCGAATAAGGGAGGTGGCGCTGGTGGGGGAGGTAGTTTTAAGTCAGTGAGAGGTTCCCCAGAGGACTCTTTCCTGTTCTGTCTAATTTGCCTTTGGCTATTGGGGAGATATTCAGCGTTGCAGTTTAATGGCTTCAGGTATGCACTTGCCTCTCTCTCTCTCTCTCTCTCTTTATATATATATATATATAGGCACGAGTTTGTGATTGTGAATTTTGAAGATGAGTATTATTTTGAAATTTGACAGTGAGGAAGGAAATTACTAAAAAAGGAATCCTTTCTTGAGTATTTTCCTCTTTTTCTTCTCTCTTTCTTTTGAGAACCAAAAGGGGAAGAACATAGAGAAAATTAAGATGGCTGGAATTTGCTTAAGAGTGTATAAGAAATTTGTTGATTCTTTTCTTTGAAGCAAATGTCACTAAAAGCTCAAGATGTCCAATATTTTCTGATTTGGAGCCTATTACTTCATGAACCAAAATCCCTAAACTTAATTGCTAATTTTCAAACTAAAATTGCATATGAAGCTCCAAATAGTTATCTTATTTATAGTATCAGTGTCAAACTTATATACCATTTGCTTCATTTGTGAGTACCTAGTGTATGAATTTGATTTATTTGATGTATGTAAAAATTTTCACCATTGTTGATCAGGGAGAGGCTCAGATTTCTATTTTCAAAATTTCCTGAAGATAATCCAGTCTTGAAGTTCTTCACTTGGAGATGAGTTCTTACCTTAGGTTTGACCACATATTTCTCGTCTCAATATTCCTGGGAGTATTGACTCTCCTGGCCCACATCACTCCTTGGCCTGTGCCACACTACACCAAATTCCTAGTTAAGGTTGCAGAAGGTCAACTATTTTTCTCTGAAAATTCAGCCCTCCATAGCCGGGAATGGATTGATTTTCATTAACAAGACTTGATTGGTATATGTTTAGATGGAATTTCTTGCACTCTGCAAAACTGGCTGCCCAAGCAGGAATTTTCAGAATCTCTGCCCAGAAGCATCAGTTCAAGATCTGGGTGTTGTTCTGATGGGACTGGATGTGAGGGACTATGCTGCTGCCATTTCCTTTTCCTTTCATCATTTTCTTATCCTTTTTGGTTTCTTTGAGGTATTGTTGAAATTTATAGGTCATGTTGTAGCTACTGTTTGCATATATTTGATTGTTATGTCTATTCAGCTCAGTAGACTTGCATATTACCAACACAAACACCAGATTGGGATTGTTGTAACATAAGGCTTCTAGGATGAGATATCATCTGTCAAAAGCGGGTGCGTGAATTTTCATTAATTGTAGTAATATGTATAATCTTTTGAGAAATTAGTTAGGGTAAGCTGATGATCTAAATCTATGCTATTGTGGATATAGTTAACCATGAATAGGCATCAAACATCTATTTAGTATTTCAAAAACTCTTTCGTATTGTTAGTTTATTAAATACTTTCATTTTAATTTCTCTATCTTCACACCTTATTACCTAAGTTTACAATTTTCTCTTTCTCTATTATAGGTATTCTTGAAGGGACCATCTTTATAGCACCTTCAAGGGACTAGCTGAGCAGTTCGCCCCTATTGGAGTTCATCTAGCAATGTTGCTGATAATGGTAGGTGGAACTCTGAGTGCTACTGGGAGTTTGAGGCTCGGTCACGGATCCACAGGGGATTGAATTTTGTTCTGGGTGATGTGCTGAGCCAAGCCAGGTTTCTCTGTACCAACAAACACGATGCCAGGTTCGTATCCAGCATTTTATGGACTACTATGACAGTGGAGAGGTAGGTGTTTTCTTTTTCTTTTCCCCTTTTTTTAGTTCTGCAATAAAATGATGAATGGGAAAGCACCTTATGCAATTCAGCAAAACATCCTCTCACACACTCTATATATATATCTGGATTGGATGATGGGACTCCTGGAATTTCGCTTTTAGTTTTTCTTTAACTTTGTATATTTTGAATATCCCAGATTTCTTGATCCAATTGCTTCTAGGAAGCCTTCTTTATACTTTCATGCTAGCTTGTTACATCTCAGAGTTTAGAACTCTTTAAAAAAAATTCTCGGTCTATGTTATAGGTGCTGCAGTTTCACACTGATCTTTCACTGTTTGACCTTGATGGGAAAGAGTTGATGAGGAAAACAATAAGTGTAAATGACCCTTTAAGATTTGATGGAATTACCCATATACAGACAGTTGGAGTTTTCAGCATTACAAATACTTAGGGATAGTGAAGGACCTTTCAATTTAGCTGGCACCTTTAAAGATCAATGGGAGACAAGAAGCTGTTTAGGACCTTCTTACCTGTTGGAGATTCGATTCTCTAATGTTAAAGGGAATATATATACTTTTTCTACTTTATATCCTCTCTATATACCAACTTTGTTGATATATTGAAATTTGGAGAAACTAACAGTACTACTCTTTTTTGGAAAAATTACTAACAGAAATATAGTATTTTCTACAAAACAGTACACCTTATTTTAGTTATATCTGTTTTTTTTTTTTAATATTTTAACTTGGCAATAAGATCGTAATGATTTTCCTTATATTTCAAGAATTCAGAGATGATAATATAAACAAACATGGAAACTTGCAAAGGTCCAAAGTTTTTTATATGAAGCTCCTCACTTAGCATTTTGTTTTATTTGTTCCTATGTGTTTTTCAGTTTTCATGAATTATAGGAAATGGTGTCTTAAAGTTGGAAACAGGTTTTCGTGGCTTATGGGAAAGAAGACTAAGTGAATATTTGAGGGGCTTGATTATCATCTGAGTTTTTTCTTCCATTCTGCATTGTTTTGCTAATTATACCTTGCTTTCCCCCCTGAATTCAGATCAATGCTTGCTCGTGATCTACAGTCAATAGTCTTATATGATAAAGAAGGAAAATTTGCTGGGGTTCGACGACCTAACTCTAAACTTCCAATTGACATCGACGGCACAAGAATTGTTATTGAAGATGCGATAGGTAGTACAGGCCTCGAGTTGAAGGTGATCACTCAAAATTTTCTCTATTAGAGAACATTATAACTTATTATGAAAGTCAGTATGTTTATTTTATTTTTTATTTTTCATTTCTCCTGGGACTAAACCTTGTTCTGATTCAGACTGATCCAGGGGTTCCAATTGTGTATGCTGGATTTGGTGCTCTAATGCTCACAACTTGCATCAGTTACTTATCTCATACACAGGTGAAATTTCTGTCTTTTTCAATAGGATTTCTGTGTATCCCTGTTTTGAAAATTGAAACTTGAAATCATACTGCACGGTTTTGAACAAGATTCAAAATGTTACATACCTATATTTCTTCATCACCATCTCGGCTTTGTCTGTTCTTTACTGTTATGAAAATGAAGTAATGGAGTTTGCCTCGATGCTTTACTTTGACAATGCAACAATCACCTTAATGGACCATGCTTGATTTGTGTTTGTCTCTCTATCTTTTCAACCACAAGATAAGGGCCTTACAAGATGGAACTACAGTTGGTAATTGGAGGAAAGACGAATCCCAGCAAAGGTTGAATTTCCTAGATGAAATGGATCAATTGCTTGATCACGTCCCAGAAGTAGTTGAATCATCATCACCTTCGCAAATCTGATGCTATTAGTGGCTAGTTCCAGATGCATCAAGATGGGAAGGAAGATCACACCATGTCGGGTTTTGGCCTTCTTGTTCTTCATTACAAGGTAAAACCAAGACGCGGTTCCCACTCAATTTGATTGTGCAGAATCTGCAGATCATTACTGATTCACAGGGCAAGGTCCTCCACAACCTCAGTGGAGCTATCAAATTCTTGATTCTGAATGTATACCTACCTATACCTGTTGGTCTTAACCTTCTTTCTAGGGCCAAGACTCTTACCTTGAGCTTGTTTCCTGAATTTATTCATTCTACAAAGGACATATCAATATACATATGGTTAGAACTTCATGCTGTCGATTCCAATAAATAATTTCAGGATGTTGATAATGTTTTTGGATTACGATAGAATTAGAAAGTTGGAGTAAGGAACTGTTTGCTTTTGTTAGACTAACTCGTGTTTGCAGCGAAAATAAACTATACTTACTTGTTGAAGCGCAGAACTCGGTGTCTTTAATACTTAAAGTGAGAATCAGATCACTTTGATGGAATCTATTTTGAGTTTTTCATAGTACGAACACCCTTTTCATCTGTAGTTTTTAGAATGGTTTACCAATGTGAGAGGTCTTCTATTTGAGGGAGATAGATTTTTCATTTTTTCATCCAACAACCCTATAAGGTGTCTCAGGTTCCTATAAATACAGGAACCTGAGATCAATTTTCAGGGAGACACATCCCTTGGATGTGTCTCTTGGGTTACAGGTTAGGTCAAGTCCACTTGGGCGACCCATACACATAATCCAACATCTTTCACTAGCCCATGTTGGGCTTAACTCATCACAAACATCATGTAACGTCCTAAAAATACCCTAGCAGTTTCAGAACATGTTTAAGGTATAAAATAAAGTAATTAAAATTTTTTCGGAATTTAAATCCTAAGAACGAAAAAAATATACAACCCGGAAAATTTACAGGAAGCTAAATAAATTTAGTAAAAATGTCAAATGGGGACCCAAGGGTCTTAAATGAGGAATGTAGTGTTAAAAATATGAATGAAATGAAATAAAATGAAAATGAATGTGAAATGAAGCTTTAAAATGAGAATAATGAGAAATGGTAATTAGCGTATAGGCCAAACAAAGCCTTATGAAGGATTTTGACTTAAGATCAAATTTGGTCTTGGGGTGGGCATAACTTTCATTTGTGCATTTTAGGGTTTGAGAGAAAGAGAGACACAAATTGAGAGAAGAAGGAAAAGCCATTGTTGGTGATTTCCTTCTCCATGTAGCAAAGATGAAGTGGATCAAGAAGGAGTAGTTAAAAAAGCAGGTTAAGAGCTAAAGGTAAGAAAACTAAACCCTAACCTCTTTTTTTTGTGTTTGGATATGTAAAACCCTAACCCATGTAAAGGATTACTGGTCAGTATAAGTTTTTAAAGGTGTCATTGAGTTTTGAAGTGTATCATTATCGGTATCGTTTACTTATTGAGGAATGCTCAGTATAAATATCGTTTTCAAAGGAAATGCTATCAAAATTTGTCAAAACCCTATTCTTGTTTTGGCTTATGACAGCTTATAATCATCCAAATGAAGTGATTCCAATTGTTAAAGAAACATAAGAGATATGGATACAAATGTATGGAAGGGACCAGGAGCAAATTGTAGCACTAAGGCCCCCGAATATGGGCTTAAAGGTGAGTTTGGGTAGCTCACTGGTATGCTCTATTTTGGGTGTAGTTGTGGTGTTTTGGGCCATAAACAGCTTTCACTCATCCAAATCGAAATGATTCAAAATTATGGTAAACCAGACTTCAGTGTAATAATTTACTTGAGGAAGTGTGTAATTAAATTGTAAACCCAAAGTTCCTTTAAATCACAAAGGGAGCTACGCAAGTAGATTCTGCTTTTGCAAATTGTAGTAGTCTAGGATGTAGAAATGCAATAACTGAAGCTAGCTGATCCAAATCTGAGTGATTCCACTGAGAAGAAACCTAGAACCATAAAGGCCAAATGAGTGAAGGAAACATACCAATTTATGGAGTGAAGACCCCATAAATCGAAAAAAACAGTGGGTGATCCAATGAGTTGGGCATATCGACTAGTTTGGCATTAAATGCCGTAACTTGAGTTTGGGTGATCCAAATTGGATGATTCCAATTGAAGAAAAAACCTTAGAACCATAGCTTCAAATGAGTGAAGGAACCATTACCAATTTATGGAGTTAAGACCTCATAAATCGAAAAAAATAGTGGGTGATCCAGTGAGATGGACATATCGACTAGTTTGGCATTAAAATGCCGTAACTTAAGTTTGGGTTATCCAAATGAGATGATTCCAATTCCTATTGAAAATAGAACTCTTAGAATAACTGACTAATATGTGATTGTCATTGTATTTGAATAGGAGCTGACGAGAAGGAAAATCAAGATGAAGCTCTAGATTCAAGATCGGAATCAAAGCGACAATTTTGGTTTGTTCTCAAATCCTCTATTTCTAAAATATTTGAATAATTACGAAATGATTTAAATTTTGGAAATGATTGACAAGAAAGTGCATATTGATTTGTGTTTGAAATGATTTGTTTTAAGTGATTTGAGACAATTGCTTGTGAAGTGAATTTGTATAAGAAAATTGCATGAATGTGAAAATGTTCTATTTGCATACAAATGTATATATATACTATTGTAAATTGTATTTGTGACACCCCAAATCCCGGGGGTCCCATTGACAACCCGTCAACCCGTGGATGTCGAGTAACCCGACACCACACCATCGTGTCCCCTTTTCCGGGACCAATGATTTAACAACAATCAGGTAGAGTCTCCTTTGTATGGGGAGTTCTACCCGAAATACAACTTGTACAATCACATGGCAACATGACCCAATATTATACAAATCTAATTAATGTGGGTCCATATATTTAGTAAAATGGCTACTAAGGCCCATTTATCCATACTAAATATATAAGCACATGACTATAAAACCAAAGTCCATAAGAGTTTACATCACATCACTCTTATACAAATAAATACAACCCATATATATTTACAAAATATATATATCAAAGCCACAATTCGGCTTTCTTCTCAATCCCGGCCTCTAAGGAGCGTCGTCCACTAGTAACTCTCCTGCACCTTAAATGTGGTCCCACGACGAGGGCGAAAGGGTGCCTCAAAGAGCACAATCTCCCACAAGAGCTACCCCCACCTAAGCACACATGCAGCTGAACGACAATCAACACACATCCAAGTGCAACATACACGCCTACCCGAACGCCCATGCCACCAGACTGACTCACCATGCCCCATGTACCGAGCCCTCGCCGACTCCATTACTCAATATGTCATTGAGTAATATATCCTGAGTCACTCACCAACTCGTCTCACATATGCATATGCCAAATGTGACAACCGTCACTGGTATTACCAATTACCCATGTATCGAGCCTTCACCGACTCCATTACCCAATGCAAGTGCCATGGCAACAAATCCCAAGTCAATCCGTAGACTCTATCACACAACCCAGTTCATGTGTGATAAACATGACCATGTGTCTTCTGGGCAACAGAGCTTTCTGGGATCACACCAGGTCTCTACACCCATGTTCCACGCTTTTCACCTGAGGAGGTTAACGGTCCCCTTCTTGCTCCGCCCAAAACGCATTAATTATATTTCATGTTATGCTTTTTTACTGTGAGTCATTTATTGGACGTCGTCCAAAGTACGAACTCACTACCCATTCATCAACACTGATGATGGATGACCATACCCATGCACACATACCCAATATGCTGATGTCCCTGTGCATATGCAATGCTAATGTCACTGTAAATTCTCATGTTACATGTATGATGCACACTACATGAACCATTCTCACGCTTGTACTTCATGTCAATTTCCATGCAAACATATATTGCAAGCATATAAGTTCCATATATTTCATGCCAATATATATAGATATCATATCAAGTATATTAGAATAATCCATCAATCCATGACTAAACAAATAATGTCATATAGCCTTCCTTAGGCTAACTCATGGAAATTCATACCCAATATAATAGCCTACAACATGCCATGCAATGGTCATGTCAAAACCCGGCTATTCACATCGACACAACCAAGTAACCAGCACACTTAGTGAAAAACATAGATTTTCAGCATATTTGTGATCACCCAATGCCTTCCATAGGCACATGGAAAGAATATTGACTCAATGGGATTTCCATAGAGTCCAAGAACACTCGAAACAGAGTTCGGACGCGAAAGATATGGTTGTTCGAAGTTGGAGGCACACAATCGGAAATATGACCACTGTCCCATCTCGCACTTGGTACAAACACCAACTTTCAGCAAGGTTAGACACCCAATTTCCCCTCCACAGTCATATGGATAGATTCTCACCAATGGGCTTTATGTAGTCCAAGAATTGAACGGAGTTCGACGGTTAGTTATAGCCGTCCGAAGTTGGAGGCAAACAAAACAAGAAATAATCATTCAGATCCCCACGCTTATAGCATGCTGCGCCACGTAGCGTGGTAGCGCCTGCTCCGGCCGCACACCGTGGCGTACCACGCACACCGTAGCGCGCTAGAGGCCCCTTGCCCCCCGCTTGTTATTTTTCACCAAAATCGCCCGGAAGTTTTCCATTCACCCAACCAACCCGGTCCCACTCAAATGACCAAATCGCCATAAACATGGCACAAACACATTTTCAAGGTATACGACAATTTCCGAAAACAACGATTTCGAAAACAAACCAACCCTAGGTTCATCCAGGGACGATCCGATTCCAACCACCCGAAACTCAGTCCCAATGTGGGAAACTGTGCCACAAGGCCATTTATAGCATCAAAACCAAAACCCGTCCATTTAATGGCCCACGAACATAAATTAATAAAAAGTGACAAACCTACAATCCACTATACTTAGTCCTAACCCGACTACACCGTGAATAAATATAGTATAACATTGAATCAATTAGCCATTCACGGCCCCTGATAAAAATCTAATCCATTGAATGGACTTTAGACATGAATTAAACCAAATAGGAGAAAACCCCTACCTCTTGAAGCGTAGAAAAAATTATAGGAAGTCTTGTGGACACTCCCTAAACCCGAAACCTTTGATTTCCCAAGCACTTCGCGCGAATTCTCAGCGAAATCTCATGTTTTTTTATACCCACGCATAGCCCTCGTCGAGTAGATGAACTTTAGATCTTGGCCCGACGAGATCCGACCACCCGATCTTCGTAGATCGTAGATGTGGTTAGATTCTCCTTATCCCTCTCTCATTTTGGTCAAAGAGAAAAATGAAGTGGAAGATTTTTTTTCTTCATTTTATACTTTGGACACGTGGCCCACGTCGAGCCATGTGTCACTAGGCAATTCCGAGTCCGTTTCTATCCCAACACAATTTATTTCGTCCTAGTTTCAGTTTCATCTATCTTAAATGGATATTCTTTAAATATTTGACATTTTTCAGGATTTTTCTAAAAATCTCGTTTTCGGGTCCACTAGACGCCCGTTGCCTCGAAATTCATGAAAATCCGATTGTCTCGGAATTCAATGAAATTTGTTTGGCTGACTAGATTTTGCGAAACAATTCCAACGGTGAAGCCTGTTTTGTCATCCGAGATCTAGAAAGAATTCCGAAAAAAATTATCATTTTACCCTTCCTAGCAAAAATTCAAATTTCTAAGTTTTTCTAGGGTCTTATAGTATTGAATGATTTTAATGCCCTTAAAAGAATGTTAAATCATAGGAATTGAAAGTAAGGATAAAATGGTATACCAATAAGAGTTTAACAAACGTACTCATCAGAGATACCGAATCCATAGTCCAAATGACAAGATCAATAATGTACACCAACCGAGTATATATTTTATATATATATATATATATATACCAAATTACATCCAAAGGGATAAAGGTTTTTGATTCATTATCCTATGCAATCGAAAAGCATAGGTTAAATTCGATAAGGGCAAATGATAATGAGATTGAAAAGTAATGACGAAAGCTTTGAATGATTTTTTTTTGTCTTTCTTTCTGCCTATGAAAATGCATAGCTTGAGATGGCCAATGCATTGTAATTGATTCATTGAATAAATATATAGATACATATTGTACTACATTGATCATTGAAAATTGTACAAAAGCATTATTTTATAAATATTGCATGTTTCAATTTAAAATGAAATAAAGAGAGAATATAACTGTATAGAACCACTAAGCATGAAAATGTTTAGCGTGTTGTTTTTATCAACGCGCAGGTATCAAGTGAATAGGTACAAGAGTGAAGACCGCACAAGCACAAAGCCAACGTCAAAGCCATTCGGAGGAGAAGTAAAACTCCGCGCACACATGCATGAAATTGAATTGACTCATTTTGTATAAAGTATCTTTTGAAAGTTAAACTTTGATTCTATTTTATAAATGTTTTTGATATTGAAAACTCTAATAAATTTTGTAA